>ML685895.1:139005-156381 GCA_007922175.1 Pelusios castaneus
TAGTGTAGCCATTGCTTTAGTTAGTTTGAATTAAGCCTCCTTAATTCGAACTAACTTGTCAGTGTAGACATAGCCCTAGGGTATTGTTTCTACTGACTTGTTAGCTAACTGACACTTTTTAAACAATAGAATCAGGAACAGTGAATGACAGACAGCAAAACACTCTTTCTCCCCATGCCCTTAACAAAATACCCTTAGGGTTTGTTTACAGGGTGTGACAATGACCACTGGAAGGATCTGTGTTGTAAAGTTTACTAGTGTGCTTGTGACCCTGGCCCATGTAGATCCAGATGGAACACATATAAATTTCTCAAGTAAGTGTTAACTTACTACACAAATTAAAAGTCCTGTGTCTTTTTAAAAACTAACAAATGTGTTTATTTGCATGAGCTTTCATGCATAAAATCCCACTTCATCAGAAACATAGAATCATAGGGCTGGAAGGGACCTCATGAGGTCATCTAGTCCAACCCCCTGCTAAAAGCAGGACCACTCCCACTAAATCATCATGAACTAGACTAACATGGCTACCCTTCCAGAGCTTACTACACGGTTAATTTCCAAAGGGGTAGCCGTGTTAGTCTATTGTAGAAAGACAACAGAGTCTTGTGGCACTTTTAAAGACTAACAGATTTATTAATCGCAAAGCTCATGCGATTAATAAATCTGTTAGTCTTTAAAAGTGCCACAAGACTCTGTTGTATTTCTACACGGTTAATGTTCACTAAGAAACTTATAGTGTGAGTTAATGGGGTCCACATAAGTCAGTTAAAATGCAACACATTTGAATTCACACACCTGTAGAATTCACACACCTGTAGTGTACATCACTGTATCTTGCAGAGAATCCCTTAGTCACACATGACTATAGAGTACATTAAAAATAGCCTTTCAGCCAAATATCCATTATAAAATCCAAATGAGAAAGTCATAGCCATCTGGTCAAATACGAATGCTAAAAGCTCTCTCAGGTACTGCTAAAATATTTAGAATAATCTCAGGACCCAATAAGACTCAAACTGAAAATTTGAGGAACAGAATATGAGCAGAGCCCCTAGCGTAAGCAAGACTCTTAATTTATGCTGACCTTTTGTCCATTTGACGTGAATATTTTAATAAGTTATAATTTAGAAGTCAATTAGTCAATTCTGTGTACTTAAACAGGAAAAATACAATCAAACCATGCTGTAGCGGTGGCTGTCATTATTATGACTATGATCAGCATAGCCGCTGCAGCCACCACGGGAAGCTGATTGATTAAATGGCAGCAGTGTAGTTGTTAGCACCCCTTTTGAATGGCATACTGTTAGTAAAAAGTGTGTGTTAGAGTGTGACGCTACAGAAATGCATAAAACATCACAAACAAAACATCTCATTATTGCATTATGGTGCTTTTGCAGGTATTTTCTTCTGAGTCTTCTGCACAGCCTAATTTAAAAGAAAAGAAAACAAAACAAACAACCTCCCCCCCCACAAACAAACAAACAAACAAAAACATCTTGTGATTTGGAGGCACTATTGTCTAGTAATTAGATTGGACACAGTAGACCTGGGGGGTCTAACCCCAGCACTTCTGCTAACTGTGGGCTAGTCACTTCCCTTTAACCTCTCCCCCCCTTCTCTCCCCACATCTATTGTGAGACTGTGGGATTGTCACTCTGTGTTTGTGTAACACATAGGACAATAAGGCCTTGATCTCAGTTGGGATCTCTAGGAAAAGAGGTGTTAGTGAGTGCCACCAACTTCTGCTGAAATCAGAAGGAGATGTTCATCACCTCTTGGGATTAGCCACTTAACTGGAAAGAGAAAACAATTATTCTGGTCAATAGTTGCAAATGATTATCTAATCAACCACTGAGTATTATACTGATAATGATTAGTAACAAATAGCAGCAGGCAATTTATAGGAACAAGAGCATTAAAGAAAAGTGTGGAAAATGCAAAGCCACTTTTAAATGGGAAAATAATACTCTTGAAAAAAATAATTATTTTTGCCAAAGGAAGCTTTTTGTTTTCCTATTTTGAAACTGCAGTCCATAGATTCAGCTTGGACACTTGCTGCTCTGCTATTTTTTGATATCCCAAAGCAGCTACAACAAAGCTGAACATGTTTCTGAGTCAGAGTCCAAGGCAGAAATGCAGTCAGCAGCATTATTCTTGACATATCTAATATGCTGCCAACAGTTCTTTGACTTTCACTCAGAAAAGTCCTTCCCTTGAACACCAAGCTCCATTTTTTGTTCACATGGGCAGAAATTTGCCCCTTTCCAAAAGTCCTGTACAACACTTAAGTTCTATGTAAACTGTCAGAGTATGGCTCAAGTGGAATTTAAGTAGTTCACAGGGCTTGTGCATACCCTCTGCAGGGGAGAATATTTTACCTCAGGAGAAAAAATAAAATCTTTTAAATATTTCAGAACTGGGTTCAGCTGCAGGAGCAATGCCTCTCACCCTTTCCAGACAATCATACCTCTTCCAGGAAACTGATTTGTTCTGTTATCTCTCCCCAGGTTTCAGCTCACTTAAAATCTTCTTGTTTACAAAATCAGATATAAAAATACAGAAGTGTCACAGCACAAAATTGCTCACTTTCTCATTTTACCATATAATTAAAATAAATCAATGAGAATATAAACATTGCACTTACATTTCAGCATATAGTGCAGTATAAACTAGTCATTGTCCGCAAGAAATGTTTGTACTGACTTTGCTAGTGCTTTTTTATGCAGACAATTGTAAAATTAGGTAAATATCTAGAAGAGTCGATGCCTCCTGAAAGACCTCTATGTACCCCCAAGAGGTATGTGTACCCTTGATTGAGAAACCACTGAACTAGAGAGCTTCAAGTACCCTCAACATTCCACATTATCTGAATAGATATGTGCTAGGAACAGATAATTGTTCTAAGAATAAACAATGCCTTACAAGTACTTGAAGCTCCTGGAGCCAAAATGTGAATTTGAATGTTTTATCCCAACCTACACTTTCTTGCTTTAGTTTTGTTTCCTTAGTAGTGTTTCAGAATTATAGATAGTGCTGTAGAAAGAAGTTTGCTTTTTCTCTTAAACCAAACGCTGTCCCGCCAATGTGTCTACAATTTTGACATAAGGGGACCACTTTTAGAGGTGCAAAATTTGCTCTCTCCATTCATATTCATTCCTTGCCTTCTTAGCTGAAATTGCCAGCTCTGATAGCTTTTGGATTTCATGGTTACAGAGAGGATATTGGACAACAAACAGCCATTTGATGGTAACATTCATTACTACAAAGGTATGGATTGAAACTACAGATATTAATCTTAGTGACAAGTCTGGCTCAGTTTGGGTAAGCACCTGAAGGCTTGGACCCTTATCTGAATCAGATATAATCCAAACCTTTTATGTTCTGTTCAACTGGGCTGGAAATCCTTTAAGAAGAAAGTTTCTTGACCGATTTTCAATAGTCTACTTCTTGCTAGAAGTTGGTTCAGAAATAGTTCATTGCAGACCAATTTCAAAGTTTAGGTGAAATACTACATGTTCACTCATCTTTTGTTGATACATCTCTTTTAGCAGTAGATGGCATGCATACTGCTTTTTTTTTTTTTTCTTTTTGGTTGTGGGCTCATGTTTATGCATCTGTATATTGAGTGCATATCTCTAACTCCCAGAATCAATCATATATCTTTTAATCATATAAAAACTGGGATTTTTGGAACAGGAATTTCTTAATTTTTTTTCTCCAGAGAGTTTTTATTTCAGATGTGGCTTTAATGTTTTTATTTAATAAGTAACATACAAGTAATAAGGCATCTTAAACAGACAACAACAACAAATTATCATAGCTAGCAAACACATGGTGAGATCAGTACTAGTTATAATGCATGATTTATAGGAGAACAATAACGTGAAATAGCAAAGGAAAACTGATAGGATACTGCACTCCCATGCGAACCATATATCATAGTAATTTATATAAATATATGGAGCATCCATACATTGAGCATTGATTTTCCTTTCCTAAGCAACTATCTCAATATGCTATGACTTATCTATACTGTACTAATAAAGCATTCCATATCTCCTTCACTTTATTAAGATTCTCCCAAACCTTCCCCTTATTTTACTCTGTTCTTTTCTTGCTCTTTAAATTATATTTAGTCATGTTGAAATCAAACTTAAAATATTCACAGCACTCCATTTTGTTAGTGTAACCCCTTTGCCAGGCTGTGACGGCAGCAGCAAAGGACCAGGTTCTGTTTCTAGGGGTTCCCAAATAATGTTACACCAACAATTGGCTCGAGCCCCCACCCAGTCTTCTGGGAAATTACAGATCACCCCCTGGGCACCCTAGAAGGGCAATACTTCCTCGCTCGCAAGCACCAATCTGAGTGTAGCACATAAAAGGTTTAATAAAGACTATATAAAGGCAACATCAAAATGCAGCACTGGTTGGGATACAGTGCAAAGATTCCCACAAAACCCAATAGACAGAACTCATTCCACCACTAAGGGAGAAGGGGGAGTCAGCCCTCAGTCCTCCCCTCCAATTGTCCTTTGCCACCTCAAGGTCTGCTCACACCACCCACTGGCCACTCACACCCACTGTCCGCATACTCTGTCTGGGTCCGCAGGCTCTGCCGCTGGCCTCTGGTCACACCTGCTGTCCGCTAACTCCACCGCACTGCCCGCTGGTCACACCTGCTGTCCACTGGCTCCACCACACTGCCCGCTGATCACAGCTGCTGTCCACTGGCTCCGCCTGCTGTTCGCCAGCTCTGCCGCACCACCTGCTGGTCTCACCTGCTGTCTGCTGGCTCCACCACACTGCCTGTTGGTCACACCTACCATCTGCTGGTCCCACCTGCCATCTGCAGAGCTCCATCCCTCTGCCTGACCTCAGCTCTTAGTGACTTCAGCTCACCAGGAAGTTTCTGTTTCCCTAGTGATTTCAGCTCCTCATCAGTGACTTCAGCTCGCTGGGAAGTTTCTGTTTCCCTGGTGATTCCAGCTCAATCAAAGTAATAATAGAGCCTCTACAAAGAATCTTTAGATCTATTCTTTAACAATAGGTGGAGAAATAGGTGTTGGCTTAAGACACAGCACCAACAGAACTGGTGCTCACACCCCTCCCCACCTGGTTTTACAATTCTGAAAATTAGGATTGCTCACTTTTCCAAGTTCTCTGTTGCTGATGGTGACTTTTCCATCAGCTTCTTGGTCAATAACAGATATACAATCAAAGGATGGCATATCATGAAAGAGCAATATTTCCTTTTCCCCTTCTAATAAAATACCAGATTTAGAGGATTTGAACCAGTCACACATACCAACTCCCATCATGCCCAGCCTCTGGGTGAAATTATGCTGAGTGTCATGCAAATACAAAGCACAGGTAAATCAGTGCCCCCCCCCCTACTTAGCTGCTAAGCAAGAGAGGCTCTCAGATTCCTAACCTTGCTTACATCCTTACATCAGTTAAATGGCTTTCATAAGAATTCCATAAAGAAATATAAGGAACCACTTTTTGATGAATTTCCCTTTCTCTAACAGAAATTATCTAAATATAAGGCAGCCAAACGGTATGGACATAAGTGATGCTTTAAGTGACTCAACAGATCAGCATACATCTGCATCTCTGAAGCCCTCTGTTCACTGTAACAAGAGACCAAGTACCATGTGGCATAAGTAATAAGGCAAGTGGGTAATGGTGGCGGATTTTAGTTTAATGCGTGCTTTTCCACCTTAATCATCTGGGTCCAATTGAATTGATGTGTCCTTTTCCCAGCTCTTTGCTAAATCTTTCAACCTAATAATTCCCATTATTTTTAATGCCTTGTAAATTAGAGAGGCTTTTTGCTTTCCATTTGTATGTCTCAGAGAAGTTGTCTTGCATTTAAAAAGTTTCATGAAATTGGATTTCTTACAAAAAAAATTCAATCCTTAAGTATAGCTATTAATGATAAAAACAGCAAAGAGGCAGGGATTTTAAATGTAGCCAACTGCTCGCTTATGCTTAGATATCCTAGAAGAGTGTGGCTGCAATGCTCTTGGGGTACACATGTACTTTTCAACATAAGAAAATTCTAATTACAAGAATGGAGAATGAAAAGCTACAACATTTTCCTTTATAGTAAATACATGAAATGTTTGAAATTTGGGGAAGTTATTAACCCAGAGGGATTCTAAATGTTAACAAGGGTTCTTTCCCCCACCCCCTGCCCCAAGGAGGGAAAAAATGTCTCTAGCTAGATTGAAAGTCACTTTGCCTCTTTCCTCAGCTGTAATAAGTCCATTGGTCCAGTTGAGCTATTGGGTGTCAGCTCAACTCAAGATGATATTACAGCCAAAGGGCAAGATTTAACTTCAATGGTGTGGGGATCTCTGAAGAAGGAGAGGATTCAGGGAGGATTCTGTGCTAGCATCATCTTTTCATGGACTTGGATGAGGAGAGACAATTATAAATTTCCCACTGGAGTCCTGCCAAAGGAAATTCCAAGTGACAGGCACTGCAAATTTCTTGGCTACCTTCATTCCATTTCTGTCTATTCAGTCTTATGTCTAGCATATTTTAATTTTCATTCCAAGTAGTGGGAGACTATTTAACTGGCTCTCTTTGTCTTTAATGATTTAATTATTATATATGGAATAGTTATTCTTCTCTGTATAAACCACAGTATATGGAACCATAACTCACATGAATAGGTTTATAGAACAGTTTAGTTAGCAGCATTTCCATTAATAAAACAGCTCTATGAAGTACCACTACTTGGGCTTTTATTTTACTCTCCCCTAGCTATAACTACTGGAACTGTTCTAACCTACAGGACTCAAGTTGATCAGCACTACCTAATGTTGAGTGAGTCTGGGCTAAACGTGCACTTAAAGTAACCTACCTTTGGCTGAGGAGAAGAGGAGTCTTCTTCCATTACAATAATGTCCCCCATGCGGTTTCTGTTGATGTCTTTTTCTGCTCTTCTACTGCCACATATAGCTCATGCCCTTAAAATCAACATTGACAACACAACATATTTTGACATTCCTGCAGAATCTCCTATGCTAAAAAAAGAGTGGTAAGATGGTCCAGTAAGGTGTGCATTAACCAGGGACTCAGGAGACCTATGTTCAATTCCCTGCTCTGATTTTTCTGTAGGACATTAGGTATGTTGCTTAGGCCCAGATCTTCAAAGGTGCCTAGGAGGTGCAATGTTGAGTAGACCAATGTTTAATTCCTAGTAACCTGGCTGCATAGTGGAATCCTTAGCTATGAATTTAACATCTACTTCCTTCAATGCAGGGGGTAGTTAAGTGTCTAAGAAGGGGATCCTCAGAAACCTGAGCAGGATACTGCGTAACCTAGCCAGAAGAAAAATACAGAGGGACATGATATGACTTATGGTCCAGATGACAGGCCAGAGAGAGCTACCTAATTCTGCTCAGGATTCTCAGCTGTGAATCCTATCCTGGAATTAGGTGCCTAAACCAGATCAGCTGCAACCCTTCTATATTTTTAATAGTTTAAATACATTTAGTAAAGTCACAACCACTCTCTAACACAGTAAGATAAATAGTATAAATGTTTGGATATGCATTCTCTCACATCACCCCCTGGAGAACAACCTGAAATGTTAGTCATTCTCTTTCTCATCACCATCATTTCCCCCCTCATCATTTTACACCTGTAAAGGGCAACATTCTCTTTCCCTTATCAGAAGCCAACATACAACTTTTATACTATACTTCACTGATACCACTAGGTATAATGCATATTCAATAATGGTTTCATCCCTCTTTCTTATTTATATTTCTTCACCCTACTAATGTCAGGATTCCTTGTCTCCTATAAGCAACAGAGTCCTGTGGCACTTTTAAAGACTGACAGATTTATTTATTGCATGAGCTTTCGTGGGAGAAAATCCCACTTTGTCAGACGCTTTGAAGATGGGAAACTTATAGAATGGGAGGAAATTAAATGTAGTGGATTGTATGACATAGGATCAGGTCATTCTGTAAGTTTCCTATTGTTGATGGTCATATTGTGAAGCAATCCACCATTACCAGTAAATACCGATACCCCGGGGTCCATGGCAGCTCAGTAAAGTTAATTTACCATACAATATCGGGGCTGGAGGTCTGTTCAAGCGATGCTGGCTGGTGGGGTCCTCCGGAATGAGGGTTGTTCTTCTGGCAGACGGGGCGCCCCACCACAATTCGGGAGGCCTGAGGGCAGAGGCTACTGGCGAGAATACTTGGTGGCCATCTGGACTAGGGCTTCCCTCCCCGCATGGGTTGCTAGGTGTAACTGATTCAGCATAACTGATTCAGGACATTATGCACAAGAGTGCCCAGGAGAAGGACCTTAATTAATATAATAAAGATGATTAATTAATATAATAAAGATGAGCTATTCCTATGGGCTACAGCAGGGATTTGAACTGGGGTCAGTTGAATGCCCCAGCAACTAGGCAACCTCCTCCCATAAAAGAATTTTTGTCAAAAAATCTCCAATCTGCTTGCCCTTGGCTATCTTTTGTGGGTGTGCTGTGCTGTTCCTTTACCTATCATTGAACTGCTTCTGGCCCTCTGGATTTGGGCTCTGACAAGTATCAGGTGTTGGGTTTACTCAGACCATGCCTACAAGATTAGGGGAACATCTGTCATCCTAGTGTGTCCCACCTACTTTGAGAAGCCTGCTCCAGGAAACATCTATGCAAACAGCTCGTTAGCTGTGAAGCATTATCCTTACTTAAGTTTCTGAAAATCATCATTCACAAGGGGTTAATGAGGGCATAGAAGCATATTTTAATTTAGATTTTTAATTTATATACTTGTGACTAGAAAAAAGTGTATCAAAAAATCCTTGTACTCTGCTTAAGGACTCCTTGTTGGAGACAAAATTAAGACCAAAGAATGAATAAGATTATTTAAATGAAAAAAAAAGCTGTTCTAAACAGCCTGTATGCTCACAACTTAATCAAATATTCACTTTTTAGGTTTCCATCGGGTTTGAAATGCTCTTGTGTAAACTGGAATGCAAATGTGCCAGCTAAGAAATGAAAAAATAAAGTCCCAACAAGAGTTCTTCTCACACCACTTTCTTCCAAAAGGCACAACCTCAAAACTGAATGAATTATCTCATGCTACTTGGTAATAACTGCCCAATGCCTCTCCAACTTCAGCTACCTACAGAGGAAAAAGAAATATGTCTCCCTTATGGTAGCTTCCTTTGCACCACTTTCCCCCTTTCCTTTTTAATAACCCTGCCCACATTACCTATGTGATAGGAAGGAACACAATAAGCCCTTAATGCTAGAGTGTTCATCATATCTCAGTATATCTGGAACCAGAAATAGCAAAATATCAGACACTGTTGTGCTCAAGGTATTTATAGTTTAGCTGATGCCCAGAAATGCAATACTAAATGTCATCTTTGAAAACCCACTCTTCATGAGCTATTTAGATCAAAGGCATTCAGTTAAGTTTAGAGAAGCTTTGATCAGAATCTGAATGCTTGGGTACTTATTTGCTCTGAACCTCTCAATCATGTGAGGTTAGTCTATCACTCTATCCTAACTCTTATCTTCCTAATAATTATCTGTGTCCTTCAAATAATTTGTATCTATTATATTCTCATAATAAAGACATGGCTTCATACGGATCATCTATTATCACAATTATTTTATCAAAGAAAGGGATCCTTAATTTTTCAATGCACATAAGTGTTGATTCCAAATCAATCTATTAAAAACTAAATAGCTCTCTCTGCTAAATACACTACATTTTACAATTTTTGTTCATGGTCATCACATATCAGAAACAAATGTGCATGCCCTTTTGTTTTGAGAACATATTTCTCTTTGCTCCTTAAAGAGTTTGCACTTTGTGCTTTTCAAATATATTGCAAGCCCACCAACAGAATCTTCATCATTTTTTATTTCTGGCAAGAGGAGTTTAATTTATTTTGTTTATTTGTTGCTTTGTCTATCTGCAGAGACATTCTGCCTTCAACTTTTGAGTACAATCAGTAGGAAAATCTGAAACAAATGAAAAAAATGTTATCTTCCTCAAACTCCAGAAGGGAAGCCTAGGCAATTGGCTTTTCCTTCTGAATTTTCTTTTAGTAATTATGTTTTAAATTGAGAACTTGCTTTTACTCTCATTGAAGTCATTGATAAAAACCCAATGAGAGTGACAGCAAATTATATCTTCAGTCTTTTATCTTCTACCTACTTTACAGAACATAATAAATGAGGAACAAGACTGAAGCATTATCCACAATCTTCAAATCCATGAAACTGAATTTCCAGATATCACAGCATCATTTGCTTTCTCTAGGTTCACAAGACTTTCTCCCCTTAACCCATTGGAGTACTGTTGATGCCCCTGGCTGTATCTGGGGTTGCGCACTGGGTAACTCGAGGGGGTGGAAGGCCACAGTGGCGCCCAACAAATCCCAACAATAGCCCATATAAGGATGTTTCCCGGTTGCAGGAACTGATAGCCTGTTCCCCATAACAGAATAACTGTACCAGTCTCAGCCAGTCTCCGCTTGTAATTATAACACAGCCTTGAAAGCATGCTTCTCACCCAAAGAGGAGGGGGGTAGGATCTTTCCACAGCAAAAGGAAATCTATATAAGAGTTACTGTAACTGAGTGGGGGTGCGCACGATTTGAGACATGTCTGTCTCTGTGTGCCTGCTTGAGATCTCAAATAAATCTTAGTGTGCTTCTCCGCCCTGGTGTGTTTATTGGTGCTGCGCACTCCGGGCAACAAACCCAAACTGTTGCTAGCCCCTGTCTTCAGGCCTCCCCCGGCAACAGTACTTTCTACCACTTGAAATCTAGCATTAGTAAACCCAATTATATTTAGCACTTATGTGCTTTTTACATCTTCTATATGCTATACAATCTTTAACTAATTAATCATCACAATGCCCCTGCGAAGCATGGAATAAATAGAGTTGTGTGAAAATCAATCATAAAGGATCATTTTCATTCTTCAATAACTGCTGGTCTTTAGATTATTCACAAAGGCTATGTCTACACTTACTAAAATTAGTTCGACTTAGTTAGTTTGAAGTAACTAAGTCGAACTAATTTTAGTTAGTTCGAATTAGCTTAATTCGAACTAGAAAAAGTTAGTTCGAACTAAGCAAGTGCCATTCATAAAATAATAGGAAAAAAAGATAGATTATTGAACAAATAAAGAATGAAAAGCTGAAAACTAGCTACTGCAAAACAGAGTGGTTTTATTGAAAATAGGTCTTATTCAACAAACCAGATTTCAAGCTTTGATGAGATCACAAGTTTGGTTGATGGAGGTAAATATGTTGATATAATATAGTTTGACTTTTGTAAAGCAATTGACTTAGCACTTCATGCTATTCTGACAAACGTTAGCACTATACAATATCAATAAAGAATATGTTGAATTGGTTAAAAATGACAAATTTACAAGACTCAAAAATAGTTCTCCATGGGGAACCATCACTGAATTTTTTTTTAAGTGGGATATTCCATGCATCAGTATTAGATCTAATGTTATTCAGCATTTTTATCCATGATCCAGAAGTAAACACAAAATGAATCCTGATAATATTTGTAAGTTGTACAAAGATTGGTGGTGTGGTAAATAATGATGAGGACAGGGAAGTCACACAGACTTATCTACACAGACTTAGTCAGACCTCTCCAAACAAAATGAAGTTCACTACTGCCAAATACAAGGTCAAACATCTAGGAACAAATAATGCAGACCACCTACAAAATAAGGCAATGTATCATAGAAGTGTAGGGCTAGAAAGTCCCTCAAAAATTCATCATGTCCCATGTTAAGGCAGCACCATGGACCACCCCTCAAAGGTGTTTGTCCAATCTGTTCTGAAAGACCTCCAGAGATAGGGATGTCAAAAACTGTCTTGGAAGCCTATTCCAGGATTTAACTACTCTTATCATTAGAAAGCTTTCCCTCATAACTAACCTAAATCTTCTTTGTTACAGAATAAGCCCATTACTTCTTGTCCTAAATTCAGGAGAAAAGAAGAAAAAATCATCACCTTCTTCTTTATAACAGCCCTTTATAGTCCTCAATTATGTTATCAGGTCACCCTTCAGCCTTCTCTTCCTAAGAATAAAAATCCCCATTTTTTTAACCCTTTCCTCATGGATCAGGTTTTTAAAACCTTTAATAATTTCTATTGCTCTTCTCTGCATTCTCTTCAATGTATTCTTTCCTAAAGCATGTCATTCATAAGTAGACACAGAACTGCAGCTAAGGGCAGATCTACACATACAGCTGCAAATTCGCCACTGTCAAATCGAACTTTCTGGTCGACTGAATGGGTCTCTGAAGATCCACTCCTTTGATCAGGAAGTCAATACATAAAGACCACAGAATGTGAGGAATGATGCCATAAATCACATTTGTGGGTAAGCAAGTGTTGAGCAGATTCCATCATGTGCCAGAAATGCCACACCCCACACACACCTTATATGTTGGACAAACAGGCCAATCTCTGCACAAAAGAATAAATACATAAATAAATACATACAATACATAAATACAGACATACATCTGACTCCAGAAATTACATTCAGAACCAACAGGGGAACATATAAACCTTCCTAATCACTCCATCAATCATCAGTTAATAGCCATACTTAGGCAAATGGTTAACAAATCAAAGCCTCAAAGAGAGACTGCAGAATTGGAATTCATATGCTGATTTGATAGCACCAGCTTAGGGATGAATAAAGACTATGAGTTTTTTTTCCCCCTTTTACAATAGGTAATTTTGCTTTCCTTCCGCCCCTCTCTCCCGACCTACCTGATAATTGCTGTTCTCCACTGTTTGAATCTAAACAACTGCACTGATTTGCTGTAACAGTCTGACCTGAACCCATAACTTACACTCCCATGCATTTATTTTGCTCCCATTCTGTAGTTCCACATCTTTAAGCATTTGACAAAGGGGGATTTCATGCAAGTTCATGCAATAAATAAATTTGTTAATTTTTAAAAGTGCCACCAGACTCCTTATTTGTTATGCTGAACTAGACTAACACAGCCACTCCTTTGGAACTTGGCATAACTTGTGCTTGACAAATCAATGGTAGCTATTCCTTAAAAACCCATTATCCTCTAGGGCTATGTCTACACTAGAAAAGTTGTCGACTTTTTTAAGTTGACTTAATAAGGTCGACTTTAAATCAATTTAAATTTGACCTTATTAAATCGACTTAGCAAAGTCAACTTAACTTTTCTAGTATAGACATAGCCCCTTGTCGACCTTATTAAGTCAACTTAATGCTTTAAGTCGACTTAATAAGGTCGATTTAGGTACTAATCCCCGTCCACACTGGCTAAAGTCGATCTAATAAGGTTGACTTGGGGTGAGTGAATTGCTAACTATGTGTGCTTGTGTCTTTTTTTCCCACAGGTGATTTCTGTGAATTGTCAGTTACTGTGTGAGTTGGGATTGTCATTGTGTGATTGTCTGGGGGCTGTTTGTACCATTGTACCATTGTTCTTTGCTCAGCCCTGATCAGCTCAATCAGCCTTGTGATCACCTTTCCCCTGTGTGCTTAACGAGGGGCAAGGGCTGACCTAGGAAGAGAAGGCCTTAAAAGCCTTAAAAGTGGCTGAGCGACCAGGGGGAGCTTGCGACCAGGGACTGCAAACAGGGGAGTTTGAGAGGGAGTTTGTGTGAAGTTTGTGTTTTGTGTAGCTACTATGGTGAAGAAGAGCCGCGCCGTTTGTGCCAGCACTGCTTCTGTCTCCTCCACCTGTGCCTGTATCCAGACAGACATACTGACCGTGGATATCTCTACCCAGATCTTGGCGTGGACTTGCAAGGACTGTGGCCTGCATTTCCCGCTCTCAGACGGTCAGGCTGAGGAGATCATTCAATGTGACAGGTGTTTCCTGGTGGAATCTCTCAGGAAGCAGGTGGGGGACTTACAGGAGGAGGTGGCCAGGCTCAGGAGTATCCATGCCCTGGAGAAGTTCTTGGATAGCATCCATGAGGAAACATGCAAGGATGAAGAAACTATCCAGAGGCAAAGGACTGCTGCCACACCCTCGGAGAAGTATAAGATGGCTCAGGCAGAGGGTGGACACTGGCAGCTGGTTACTTCTGGCAGCAGACAGTGCTCCACCCTTGCTCCCATCCCACCCTCCATTGTGGTAAAGAACCGCTATGCAGCACTACAGACAGAAGATGAGGTGGAAGAGGAGAAGCCATGTACCCCCGAGGTTGGGAGGATCACAACCATCACACCCAGGAGGAAATGTCGGGTTGTGGTGGTTGGGGACTCTCTTCTGAGGGGGACGGAGGCACCCATCTGTCGCCCAGACAAGGCCTCTCGGGAGGTATGCTGCCTGCCAGGGGCCCATATCCGAGACATTACTGAGAAATTGTCGAGAATCATCCGTCCCTCTGACAACTACCCCATGCTACTCATCCATGTGGGAACCAATGATACTGCGAGAGGTGACTCTCTGCAGATCAAAGGTGACTACATGGTTCTAGGAGCACGGGTGAAGGAGTTCGGTGCACAGGTGGTGTTCTCCTCGATCCTTCCGGTCAAGCGTAGGGGCCCGAGCAGAGACAGATGCATCCTGGAGATAAATGCCTGGCTGCGGAGATGATGTTACCAGGAGGGCTTTGGCTTCCTCTACCCTGTTTCAGGAAGAAGGACTGATAGGCAGAGATGGACTCCATCTATCCAGGAAGGGGAAGAGCATATTTGGAAGCAGACTGGCTAACCTAGTGAGGAGGGCTTTAAACTAGGTTTGAAGGGGGAAGGTAACCAAAGCCCATAGGTAAGTGAAACTGAGGGAAACCTGGGGGAAGGGATGGAACTTGGGGGATGCTGGGGCTGTAACAGCAGTAATAAAAGAGAGGGTAGTTAGAAATGGGGGGTGGGGAATCAAATAATTGTTTTTTATTTCCTAATGAAATCATAATACCTCAGGCGAGTGGGGAAGGAGGACACCGGGAGAAATTGCAAGGAGGAAGATGTGACAGGAGGGAGAATCGATTGGGCAAAGTAGGGCAATGGGCCCAGTATCTTAGGTGCCTGTACACAAATGTGAAGAGCCTGGGAAACAAGCAGGAAGAATTGGTAGTACTGGCACAAAAAAGGAACTATAATATAATTGGAATAACAGAAACATGGTGGGACAACTTGCATGACTGGAGCACTGCCATGGATGGATATAAATTGTTCAGGAAGGACAGGCAGGGAAGAAGGGGGGGAGGAGTAACGCTATATGTAAAAGAGCTGTATGACTGCTCGGAGCTCCACTGTGAAAGTGGAAACAAGATGGTTAAAAGTCTGTGGGTTAAGTTTAGGGGAGAATGTAACAAGAGGGATGTTGTGGTGGGTGTCTGCTACAGACCGCCAGACCAGAAAGAGGAGGTGGATGAGGCGTTCTATGGACAACTAACAGAAGTTTCTAGATCATCACAGGCCCTGGTTCCTATGGGGGACTTCAATTATCCTGACATCTGCTGGGAAGATAATGCAGCAGTGCACAGGCAATCCAGGAAGTTTTTGGAGGGTATTGAGGACAACTTCCTAGTACAAATGCTGGAGAAACCAACTAGGGGCCTTGCACCTCTAGACCTATTGCTCACAAACAGATAAGAATTGATCGGGGAAGTAGAAGTAAATGGCAACCTGGGCAGCAGCGACCATGAGATGGTAGAGTTCAGGATTCTGATCAATGGAAGGAAGGAAAGAAGCAGAACACACACCCTGGACTTCAGAAAAGCAGATTTTGGCTCCCTTCGGGAGCTGATGGGCAGGATCCCTTGATCTGAAGGGGAAAGGTATCCAAGACAGCTGGCTGTATTTTAAAGAAACTCTGTTAAAGGCACAGGAAGATAACATTCCAATGTGCAGAAAGAACAGCAAATCTGGACAGCGACCAGTGTGGCTTAGCAGGGAACTCTGCGGGGAGCTGAAACATAAAAGGGAAGCTTACAAGAAGTGGAAGCTTGGACAGATGACAAGGGAGGCATATAAAGATATTGCTCGGGACTGCAGGGATAAAAACAGAAAGGCCAAAGGACAATTGGAGTTGCAGCTAGCAAGAGATGTGAAGGATAACAGAAAGGGGTTCTATAAGTATATCAGCAACAGGAAAAGGATCAGAGGTGGTGTAGGTCCTTTACTGAATGGGGCAGGCATCCTTGTGGTGGATGATGCGGAAAAGGTTGAAGTACTCAATGCTTTTTTTACTTAAGTCTTTACAGGGAGGGCCAGCTCCCAGGCTACTACACCTGGGAGTAACGCGGAATGGAGAGAAGAGCGGCCCTCGGTGATGGAAAGTCAGGTTAGGGAACGTTTAAAGAAATTGGATGTTCACAAGTCCATGGGGCCGGATGAACTGCATCCGAGGGAGTTGGGGGAACTGATTGCAGAGCCACTGGCCATTATCTTTCAGAACTCGTGGCGAACGGGGGAGGTCCCAGAGGATTGGAAAAAGGCAAATATAGTACCTATCTTAAAGAAAGGGAAAAAGGAGGATCCGGGGAACTACAGACCGGTCAGCCTCACGTCAATCCCTGGGAAAATCATGGAGCAGGTCCTCAAAGAATCCATCCTGAAACACTTGGAGGAAAATAGAGTGATCAGGAACAGTCAACATGGATTCACCAAGGGCAAATCGTGCCTGACCAACCTGATTTCCTTCTATGATGAGGTGACTGGATTTGTGGATGCGGGAAGAGCCATTGACGTGGTATACCTTGACTTTAGCAAGGCTTTTGATACGGTTTCCCACAGCATTCTCGTCAGCAAGTTAAGGAAGTATGGGTTGGACGAGTAGACCATCAGGTGGATCGAAAACTGGCTAGATCAACGGGCTCAGCGGGTAGGAATCAATGGCTCGATGTCTGGTTGGCAACTGGTAACAAGTGGAGTGCCCCAGGGGTCAGTTCTGGGTCTGGTTCTATTCAACATCTTCATTAATGATTTTGATGATGGAATAGACTGCGTGCTTAGTAAGTTCGCGGATGACACCAAGTTGGGGGGAATGGTAGATACTCTGGAGGTCAGGGACAGGATCCAGGGAGACTTGGACAAATTGGAACACTGGGCCAAAAGAAACCACATGAGGTTCAACAAAGACAAGTGCAAAGTCCTGCACTTAAGACAAAAAAATCCCATGCACTGCTACAGGCTGGGGACCGATCGGCTAAGTAGCAGCGCTGTAGAAAAGGACCTGGGGGTTATGGTGGACGGGAAGATGAATATGAGCCAACAGTGTGTCCTTGTTGCCAAAAAGGCCAATGGCATATTAGGCTACATCAGTAGGAGTATTGCCAGCAGATCGAGGGATGTGATAATTCCCCTCTATTCGACACTGGTCAGGCCGCATCCGGAATA
>ML685895.1:156391-179821 GCA_007922175.1 Pelusios castaneus
ATGTGGACAAATTAGAAAGAGTCCAGCGGAGGGCAACAAAAATGATTAAGGGGCTGGGACACATGACTTATGAGAAGAAACTCAAGGAACTAGGCTTATTTAGTCTACAGAAGAGAAGACTGAGGGGAGATTTTTTAGCAACCTTCAACTACTTGAAGGGGTGCTCCAAAGAAGAGGGAGGTAGGCTGTTCTCGATAGTAACAGAGGACAGAAGAAGGAGCAATGGTTTCAAATTACAGCTGGGGAGGTCAAGGTTGGATATTAGGAAAAACTTTCTCACTAGGAGGGTGGTGAAGCATTGGAATGGGCTACCTAGGGATGTGGTAGTATCTCCATCTTTGGAGATTTTTAAGGCCCGGTTAGACAAAACCCTGGCTGGGGTGATTTAGTGGGAGTGGTCCTGTTTTTTAGCAGGGGTTTGGACTAGACAACCTCATGAGTTCCCTTCCAACCCTATTATTCTATGACTTAAGCATTAAGTCAACCTAAAACAAGGTGTTATTAAGTGAATTTAAGCTTTCCTTAAGTCGACTTAAGGAAATGCTTAAGTTGACTTAAGGAAAGCCCAGTGTGGATGCGGCTTTGTTTAGGTCGACTTAAGCCTCCTTATGCCGACCTAACTTGTAAGGATATTGCAACACCTTAGGATATTGAAAACTGATTAATTATTTGTTCTAGTGTCTTTCCGGGTGTCCAAGTGAGGCTGACTGGTTATAATTCCCTGGGTCCCCTTTGCTCCCCTTTTTAAAAATAGGTACTAAATTTATTCTTGTCCAGTTCTCTGAACCCTCACCTTTCCTCCATGAGCTCTTGAAGGTAATTGCTAATGTTTCCAAAATTATTTTAGCTATCTCCTTTGGTTCCCTACGATGAACTTCAGTAAGCCCTTCTGACTCATTTTTTGAAACAATGACTCGGAAGAGAAAATGTAGTGTTTATGGTGGATAAACAACTCTACATGAGCTCTCAGTGCAAAGCTGTGACAAAGAAGACTAATGTAATTCTTGGGTATATACAGAGGGAGAAGAAAGTAGGAGAAGGGAGGTGATTTTGTTTCTGCAAACTGCATTGCTGAGTTCAATACTAGAATACAGCTTATAGTTCTGGTGTTCACCCTTTTGGTGAAATCCTTACATAAAGCAAGGAAAGTCTCCAGCTTTATGTCTACACTTGAAAAGTTAAATTGACTTTATTAAGTCGACTTAATAAGATTGACTTTAAGTCGACTTAAAGTCGACCTAGACATAGCCCCTTTTCGACCTTATTAAATCAACTTAACACTTTATGTTGACTTAATACGGCGGATTAATCCCCATCCACAGTGGCTTAAATTGACCTAATAAGGTTGATTTAAGCATTAAGTCCACCTAAATCAAAGTGTTATTAAGTCGACTTAACTTTTCCTTAAATCGACTTAAGGAAAGCCCAGTGTGGATGTGGAGTAGTTTAGGTCAACTTAAGCCTCCTTAAGTCGACTTAATTTGTAAGTGTAGATGCACCCCAGCAGTGGAGATCTTCCGGAGCCTTTCCCTGTGACTGTCCCATTGCAGGAGTCCTTATCTGCTGCAGTAGGGAAAGGCTCCAGCAGCGAGAAGCGGCTACAGCCCTTCTCCACTATCCAAGTCCTTACTGGCAATGAAGGAAGGGTCCCAAAGTGGTGAGGGAAGGTTTCAGCAGAGGGGAGTTAGCAAAGCATTTCTCTGCAGCCTTCCACAGTCAGAATCTGTCTTTGCTAGTAGTGTCTTTTCAAGCATCAGGGAAAGTCTTGAACCACAGGGAGGCAACAAAAGACTAAATCACTAAAAATAGCAGTGCAGTCAGGAGGCATGTATTTAGTTAGTAGAGAGCCAGGCAGGGTACATTTGGGGGGATTATAGATGCACCTTAGCTTTCAGGCCACTTCTTGAAGGCTTACCAAAGTGTTTCTTTATGGAGCTCAGCTCAGCCTAAGCAATTCTTTCCTATTACTGACTCCTGAGTCTCTTTGAATTCCTTCCTAATTCTCTCCCCGCATCGAGGGTCAATTATTATAATTAAACTTCCCTTTCTAGAAAGTGCTTAGTCCTCCTGCCGTCTTTTAATCAATCAGATATTTAGTCCAAGCACATTGTCTGAGATCCCATGTACAGACCAGTGACTTTGACAGCAATAGAGCATTTAACAAGCCAAATTTTATCTGATTTTCAATTTTATTACAAAATTTTCTACACATCTAGTGAATTACTCACATCTATAGCAATCCAAGATTTTTGAAGCCCACTATATCATTAGATATAAGAGGTTAAAACTGGCACTAGACTAAACAAATGTAACTCCATTGATATAAGTTCCAAAGTGGTAACCTGATCCTATGACTTATATGCTTCTGCATTTATTTTCCTCTCATTCTGTAATTTCCCCACCTTCAAGTATCTGATGAAGTGGGATTTTCTTCCATGAAAGCTCATGTGATAAATAAATGTTAGTCTTTAAAAATGCCACTAGACTTATTTGTTCCACTGATATAAATAGATTTGCAACTACTTTCTTCAGGACTGAATACATTAAGGCATTAATATTGAATGAGCATGTTAAGACTAGCAGTCTGCTCTCAGGAGGCACTGGCCAGAAAGACATGTAGTCAAAAGATGGGATTATTTTTTTTTGACACATCCTTGGTTTTGGTTGAAAAAAAAAAAAAAGAAAATATTTATTTAGCTCTAGTTGTGGGTTAATTCTGCTGATTTTTCAGACTCCAGAGTACCCTCTAGGTTTATACCAAAGGGCTATACAAAAGTCACCAGACTTGTCTGATCCTTATATGCAACCAAATTGTCTGAAGAACTTTTGTATGCTATGCAATAACAAGGAGTGTTAAATCTAGTTTAGCTTTATGATGATGCTGTCAGCGTAGATTTACCTCTGTGAGAGCACCCTCTGTTTGTGTATAGTATATTTATCACAAGGAGATAAATAGGGCTTGCTGTGTGTGTGACATTAATTACTAGTTTTCCAGAACAACATCACTAAATTATATTTTACTAGTGCAAATCCAAGCAGACAGAACATTATGAAAAAGCCTGGCTCCACTAAAAGTAATGGAAAGAGTTGTTTCCCATGAAAATGACAAAGCAATTTTTGGGTCATCTTAAATGATCCAACAGCAAACATACCTTATATAGTGTTTGCTGCTGTAACTTAACACCTCTAGATTCTGGACTTGACTAGAAAATGGAGTGTGGCATGTTGAGCCTCAGACAATGATGGAACATCAGCATCACAGGACTACATCATCTGCAGTTGTGGACTATAAACTGTCTCTTACCTGTAACAGTTGTTGGTTCTCTCCTGAATGGCATTTTACTGCCACTTGTTAAATTTGATAGCATTTATGTTTAAGTTGAAAATCATCTAATACCTGTAATCAGAGAGACTCCTGGAGGTAGATCCAGGAATTCATTTTAATGACTTTTGGGGCTGCAGTGGTATTTCTCGCTCTTTTTCATAGCCTTTTGTAATAACATTTCAGGGCATTTGGCATTACATTTCTTTAACAAGGAGACTATGTAATTTCCTTTTGCATTTCAAGCCTTCCAATTTTTTTAAATTGTGAGCCCCCTGTTGGTATATGGGTTAACCTGATTATAGTGCGGTCTTGAATAATTTCAAGAAACTCATAATTAAATAGTAATGTTGTTGATCTTGTTATGAACTATATTAATTAGAAGTTCCTCAAAATGACCATTTTCCTGAAGACAGTCACAAAACTCAGACATGTTTAATTAATTCTAACATAAGAACAGACCCAGTCAGTCGTTTACAACACAAATCACGCAGATGAAGATTCTTTCCTTTTTATGATACTAAATGAGAAGAGAGCGTTAAAACAAATATGAAATATCAAACCTACTTCATAAACAGGAGTTTCCACATTTCATATTTCAAATAAATTAATCCATTGAAAAAAGTGAGTTCTCCTCATATCAGTAAGTCAATGAGTTCCAGTCAGCTGTTATCCTGCCTGAGAGTTATAGACTACCAATCTACGAAGCCTAAAAGTAAATTTACTTTATATATGAAAAATAGCAAAATGTTTCATTTATTATATTTTTAAATAACAACAAGATCTTGGTTGTGTAATTCACAAAATTACAAGGAGATAGATTATGAGCTTTCTTCATTTAATAGGGCTATCTCCATTAATTTTCAGTCTCTCCATTTTCCGGGGCCAAGGTCTGAAAGGTTTGTTCAATTGCTAGTTTCTAAATCCATGTGATTACTGCTAAAGGCAATAATGGTGCCTAAATCCTGATGCAGAAAATTAACTTTTTAATCTCTCAAGTGTTGAAAACAAATGTAATAAGAAAAATGTGGGGTGAGATTTACACTGTTGCCTTGATTTGACTTAATTTTAAAGAGCGTTGGATGTCCAGAATCTTTAGGCATCTTTGAAAATCTCAGTCTTAATTTTTGAGACCACTATACATTTAAAGAAGGGAAGGATCAAGTAGTAAGATTAGTAATTAATTATGACCTTGAAAATGGCAGCCTTTCACCAAAAAAAGCAATGGGTTATGTGGTACTTATGTCTGCCTCACCCTAACATATGATTCCTGCTAAATCTAGTGACTAATACAAAACCCAGTGAAGTTTGGAAGAGTTTTTCAAATTACTGCAATGAACTTTGGATCAAGTTATGACTCCTTTGTGACAGGCAGATAGACAATTTCCTACAATATCCTAAATGAGACTTACTGAATTAAATAAAACTCTATGAAATGAAGTTAGAGTTCACTGTATTAAAATTATATTGTGTATATGTCATTGTGTAATTGTATGAATTGGGGGAAGAATAATGAGGAGAACAGCAGGGGGTAATTAGGTAAATTCATTCAAGATGTAACATCTCCAAAGAAACCACCCTCCTGGAAAGATAGAGCAGAGTCCTTTTCATTTTCAGGATTAGTAAGAAAGCCCTTTGCTAGTTTAAAAATCTGGCTTTTTATCTTTTTTAAAAAATGTTTTCTCTCTTGGTCCCTTGGGAAGGATTGGCAGACAAAGCAAGTGATTTTGGATAAATCTAGTTATAAATTGGCTAAGGCTTCCTGATCCAGCAAACAGAGAGGACCCCTGGTTTATAAGGGTCCCAATCCTTAGGGTAGGGTTTGAAGGACTGTCTGTGAATCCATGTCAGAGTTCATCTTAATTCTGATAAGTTTACTAGCATGCTTAGAGGTTCTTTTGTTGTTTTTAATATGTTTCTCTGTGTTGCTATTTGCTTTAAGACCATAACAGGCTTGCATAAGTAGAACTATGTGGTACTTATAACTGCTGACAAAAACTCCATCATTCTCTGAAGACAAAACAAGCAGGTGTCTCTGGGCAACATGTCTGTTTTGGCAAATCTACAGTGAAGGCAGGGATATGTGCAATCTTGGAAAACCCAGGTCCGAAGAGACTGAGAAAGAGATATGGACCTCCACCCAGAAAAGCAATGGTTGGGGAGCAGGAAGTTGAGCATGGTTGCCTTTTCTTGATCACTGAAGGGAAATAAAGGGGAAGTTGCACTGAACTGTAACAGAGATTTTTACTAATAAGTGTTTGAGATGATCTCATATTTACTCTGTAATATCAATGGTGTCCAAGTAAATATTTATGTTTTAAAAATCAGATTTTTGGAAGTCAAAAATGGAGAAAATATTTGAACAGATTTGTTTGAACTCATTTCAACCCGCAGTCCCTGTGTTTTTTATTATTCTCAAATTCAATCAATCCAGTGCAATTTCAGGGTGCTCAACACTTTGCATGATGAGAAGCTTTGTTCTTCAATAATGCTGTGTCCACTGGGGTGCTATGGGGTAGTGGCAAATGCTTCTTGGTCATCATTTGAGCTCTCGCTCATTACTGGTTGTGCTTAAGGGACAGAACAACTTGACACAATGTTTAGTTATTAATTTGTATACATGTTTAATCAGTGTGATTATAATTAGACTGCTAAGTTCCCTTGATGAAGTCTCTACACCTTCAAGCATTATTTGTTTGTAGTATGCATACTAGCTGTATGTTCCCCTCTTTTTAGCTACTCAAATATAAATTCAGCTCATATTCCAGGAGGTTTTTCAGACTGCAATGACAACAATTTTATTTTAAAAACCTCACACTTTCCCAATTGTAGCAAACTAAATGCAGTTGGCTGGATAATGCCTTTAGGCACAATCGTGTATCAGGTGATGCATAAAATTCATTGCCCTTGAAGGAACCATGGGACAGAAGTTTGAGACAGTCACACTCCTTACCTGTCCTCATCTTGCTCTGGATCCTGTCAAAATAACTTATTTCAGCTGTGCTCCCCCATTCCCTCCTTCTCTACACTAGGGGAAGTAAGCTGCAGCCTTTTCTTAATCATATTTCCACCCATTCCTAGCTCCTTGTCACCCATTTTTAGGTAGCCTTAACCATTGAAGATGGTCAAATTGTCACTTGTTCTCCTGCATAGCTATATCAAAATGAGTTACCAACTGGCCCAATGTAAGTGTTACAACTGAGGATAACCACTTAAAAGACGTAGTCACTTCAATCATACAGTAATGATTCTAAAAAATGGGAGCTGAAAGTGGGATGAAATTTGGTACTATTATATCTTCAAAGTTAGGTTAATTTGTGCCCCAAAACTTTGAGAACTTTCAATCAAAATGAATCAATTATTTCTCCAGCTCAAATGTAGCCATGGATACATAACCCTTTGGTGGACTTAACCATTCAACAGTTCATTTTAGATATTATAAGAGATGGGATACTTTGAAAAAAGAATGACTAGAACTCTGAGAATGTCCAAACAACAAGCAGCAAAACCTTTACTGCAGTAATTCTCTCTTTCTAGATTTTAAATAGCTGCCAATTCACTATAACAGCTGAGCATTTAAAATATATACAAATAGCTAATTCCCTTGTGGACTTCATCAAGAATTTCTCCCTTTTTTAGGGGAAAAAAACCCTGTGCTTGTGGTATGTTTCCATTCTCTCTCACACACACACATATACGTGCACTTTGTTTACAAATTGCAGTTTAAGAGAACTTGAAAATAAAATTTAGGTCAGCTCTTGAAGATGGTAGTTAAACATAACTGATGGGTTAAACCAAAAGTCCAATTCAAGGGAGTATGCCAAGGTTCAGATCCTTGTGTAAGCTTTGAACCCCTCACTTTTAATACCTTTTGAAGTGCCTCTACTTTCCTCTTCAGACACATCTCTGTCTCTCTGGATATGTCTACACTGGAGGCTCTGTTAAGTCGATTTAACAAGGTCGACTTTAAGTCGAATTAAAATTGACCTGGTTAAGTCAACTTAGAGAGTCCACATTGAACACTCCTGTCGACTGCCTGCATCCACACTGGCAGGTGCTAGGTCGACGGAGGAGTGGTCCATTGTGGGTAGCACTGGGAGGGGGCCTGGAGGCCAGTTAGGTTGACTTAAGGGCGTCCCCCATCTACACTGGCTTAAGTCAACTTAATAAGGTCGATTTAAGTGTTAAGTCAACCGTAAGAGGTGGTGTTATTAAGTCAAGTTAAGGAAGCACTTAAGTTGACTTAATACAAGCTCAGTGTGGATGCAGCAGTCTGTAGGTTGACTTAACCTTCCTTAAGTCGACCTAAGGCTCCAGTGTAGACTTACCTTCTGAAAGATTATCTTCATACTTCTATCTTTGGTGATCTTTTGGACAAATAAGACCATTCTAGGCTCTTAGATTGTTTATTCAAATTACCAGCTAATATTCAAGGAGAGAAACAACAATTCACTCATCTTTCAGGGGGATAACTTAGAGGAAAAGCATGTAGCTAATAATTCCTCACTCTTTTTAAAAGCATGTTTGCTCACAACTTCTTTGTTAAGCCCTGCTGATGCTGAATTTAAATTGTGTGTATTGGGTGGCTGTAAGTATTCATTTATTTTCTTGTATATTGTGCCTGTGCCCCATACATATGTGAGCATCCATTTCTGTGGTAATTATGATCCAGTAGAGAAGCTGCTTATCAATCTGGGCTCCAAAAATTTTGGCAAAATGTAAACATGTAGTTGAATAAATTAAGCTATTCAAGGACTGAAGTTAGGTATGGTCAGCTGAGTTGTACTGGAGCATTAGAGTAGGCTGGGAGGAAGCAGAAGACATATCAAATCTTTTTCACTTCCTTCTCAACATAGTAATGGGTTTTTATTTAGAGTCTGGAAAGAGATTTTATTTCAGGTTGATGTATTGGTCTAATTTTGGTCAGTTCACCCTTCCTTACTAAAAATGGTTTGTAAAATTTCAATATCTGCATTTCCACCGTACTTTGGATATTTTGAACTCTGGCTACAAGCAAGGGTGATTGCTGCTTCCTCTAATAATTCCAAACCACTGTGGTATAAAAAGGTAAGATAGCTTTGGCTGTCAACATATCTTACTAGGGAAATTATGAACAACTTGTCACCACTAAATTATCATTCCTGACATCCAGAGACAATTCCATCAAGACATAGTATATATCTTTAAAGTTTATTACATTATTTTCCCATACTTTCATTTTGTCCTGTCACCAGCGTACTAAACATGACATCAGTCAAAGACATCAGCATCCTGAGACCACAGGAAAAATACAGTAAAGAGGTGACCAGTGATTTGACAGATTAGCAACTGTTCTCAACATTTCATTTTTGGAGTAGATAAAATTTATCAATATGTTGTTTTGCAAAATTGGTAGTTTATTTCTTTTATATAATATTTATTAAATTGTAACCACATTTTGGATTTATTTAAGAAGCAAATTCTATTGTTGTTATCTTGATGATTGATCTTCCTGGTAGCTGAATGAAGACCTTGAATTTTATATCAAATTTTTGAGAACCAAATTGTATTTTAATTTCCTAAGTGAACTATTTGTGTAAATTGAAAAGACATGTCTTCATTTCATTATGTCCAGTAAATGAATTAATGAATAAATTAACACAGCAAATGAAGCAACATGCAAAACTATTTTCCTGCTTTCATTTGCAATTAGAGAGGTTTTTCTTATTTTATAATCACAAGGTTGCAAATTACCCACTGACTTATTGTTTTTATCTTTTTGAACTGTATGTTGACCGGATGCGTCAGCACATAGATTATGAGATAACACATCTAGCTGAAGCTAAACTAAAAAAGTGAGTAAATAGCTGTTGACCTTGCTCTTACAAAAAGACAGTCAAGGGAAATGGTTGAAACTAGTAAGAGGAAGAGCACAATATTGTTTTCTGCATGTGTGGTATATATTTTTTTTAAATGTAAAAATTCTTAATACAAAATATTGTGAAGAAAAAAAGAAAAAGTTCAGGAGTACACTTATGGCATATGTTTAATATGAAGTTCTTGTTAAGTATTTATAGCTTAATCCTGAACTTTAGATACTAGGTGCAGTAACATTACAGAAATATAGAAAGCATTAAAAATTATTCAAAAAGTGGGGAGAATTTACTTCAGAAATTAGCACTCAATCTTATGCCAATAAAGTAAATGGCAAAATTGTGGTGTAGCATTACTGTACCTAGTTTCTTATTAAGCTTTTAAAAAGGTAAAAAAAAAAAAGAGATATTTTACTGAGGGAAGAAAACCTCACTATCTCATTCACCTACTTATCCACCAATGTGATATTTGCCATCATATGCGAACAATGCCCCTCTGCTGTATACATTGGATAAACTGGACTATCTCTATACAAAAGAATAAATGGACACAAATCAGATATCAGGAGTGTCCGCATTCAAAAACCAATAGGGGAACACTTCAATCTCCCTGCACACAATGAAAAACATATCAGTTGTAGCGCTCCAACAGAGAAACTTCAAATCAAAGCTTCAAAGGGGAGCTGCAGAGTTGGAATTCATATGCAGATCTGACACCATTAACTTGGGTTTGAACAAAAATATGGGCTGGTTTTCTCACTACAAAAGTTCCAACAAACAAGCCCCTGTGGGGACTATGGATTTTTTTTTCTCATTACAACAGGTGATTTGATCTCATCTTCCTCTATATGTTGTTCCCCAGTGTTGGAATCTAAACAACTGCTTTGATTTGCTGTAATAGTCCGACCTGATCCTATGACTTACATTTCCCTGCATTTATTTTCCTCCCATTCTATAAATTCCCCATCTTCAAAGTGTCTGATGAAGTGGGATTTTCTCCCATGAAAGCTGATGCAATAAATACATTTGTTAATCTTTAAAAGATTAATTGGATGATGATATAATTGGAATAACAGAAACGTGGTGGGATAACTTGCATGACTGGAGCACTGCCATGGATGGATATAAATTGTTCAGGAAGGACAGGCAGGGAAAAAGGGGGGGAGGAGTAGCGTTATATGTAAAAGAGCTGTACGACTTCTCGGAGCTTCACTATGAAAGTGGAAACAAGATGGTTGAAAGCTTGTGGGTTAAGTTTAGGGGAGAATGCAACAAGGGGGATGTTGTGGTGGGTGTCTGCTACAGACCGCCAGACCAGAAAGAGGAGGTGGATGAGGCATTCTATGGACAACTAACAGAAGTTTCCAGATCGTCGCAGGCCCTGGTTCTTATGGGGGACTTCAATTATCCTGATGTCTGCTGGGAAGATAATACAGCAGTGCACAGGCAATCCAGGAAGTTTTTGGAGAATATTGAGGACAACTTCCTAGTACAAATGCTGGAGGAACCAACTAGGGGCCTTGCACCTCTAGACCTATTGCTCACAAACAGAGAAGAATTGATCGGGGAAGTAGAAGTAAATGGCAACCTGGGCAGCAGCGACCATGAGACGGTAGAGTTCAGGATCCTGATCAATGGAAGGAAGGAAAGAAGCAGAACACACACCCTGGACTTCAGAAAAGCAGATTTTGGCTCCCTTAGGGAGCTGATGGGCAGGGTCCCATGGGAAGCTGATCTGAAGGGGAAAGGTGTCCAAGACAGCTGGCTGTATTTTAAAGAAACCCTGTTAAAGGCACAGGAAGATAACATTCCGATGTGCAGAAAGAACAGCAAATGTGGACGGCGACCAGCGTGGCTTAGCAGGGAACTCTGCGGGGAGCTGAAACATAAAAGGGAAGCTTACAAGAAGTGGAAGCTTGGACAGATGACAAGGGAGGCGTATAAAGATATTGCTCGGGACTGCAGGGATCAAATCAGAAAGGCCAAAGGACAATTGGAGTTGCAGCTAGCAAGAGATGTGAAGGATAACAGAAAGGGATTCTATAAGTATATCAGCAACAAGAAAAGGATCAGAGGTGGTGTAGGTCCCTTACTGAATGGGGCAGGCATCCTCGTGGAGGATGATGCGGAAAAGGCTGAAGTACTCAATGCTTTTTTTACTTCAGTCTTCACAGGGAGGGCCAGCTCCCAGGCTACTACACGGGGTAACGCGGACTGGAGAGAAGAGTGGCCCTCAGTGATGGAAAGTCAGGTTAGGGAACACTTAATGAAACTGGAAGTGCACAAGTCCATGGGGCCGGATGAACTGCATCCGAGGGTGCTGAGGGAGTTGGGGGAAGTGATTGCAGAGCCGCTGGCCATTATCTTTGAGAACTCGTGGCGAACGGGGGTGGTCCCGGAGGATTGGAAAAAGGCAAATATAGTACCTATCTTTAAGAAAGGGAAAAAGGAGGATCCGGGGAACTACAGACCGGTCAGCCTCACCTCAATCCCTGGGAAAATCATGGAGCAGGTCCTCAAGGAATCCATCCTGAAACACTTGGAGGAAAATAGAGTGATCAGGAACAGTCAACATGGATTCACCAAGGGCAAATCGTGCCTGACCAACCTGATTTCCTTCTATGATGAGATGACTGGATTTGTGGATGCGGGAAGAGCCGTTGACGTGATATACCTTGACTTTAGCAAGGCTTTTGATACAGTTTCCCACAACATTCTCGTTGGCAAGTTAAGGAAGTATGGGTTGGATGAGTGGACCGTAAGGTGGATCGAAAACTGGTTAGATCAACGGGCTCAGCGGGTAGGAATCAATGGCTCGATGTCTGGTTGGCAACCGGTAACGAGTGGAGTGCCCCAGGGGTCGGTCCTGGGGCCGGTTCTATTCAACATCTTCATTAATGATCTTGATGATGGAATAGACTGCGTGCTTAGTAAGTTTGCGGATGACACCAAGTTGGGGGGAATGGTAGATACTCTGGAGGGCAGGGACAGGATCCAGAGAGACTTGGACAAATTGGAACAGTGGGCCGAAAGAAACCGCATGAGGTTCAACAAAGACAAGTGCAAAGTCCTGCACTTAGGACGGAAAAATCCCATGCACTGCTACAGGCTGGGGACCGATCAGCTAAGTAGCAGCGCTGTAGAAAAGGACCTGGGAGTTATGGTGGACGGGAAGATGAATATGAGCCAACAGTGTGCCCTTGTTGCCAAAAAGGCCAATGGCATATTAGGCTGCATCAGTAGGAGTATTGCCAGCAGATCGAGGGATGTGATAATTCCCCTCTATTCGACACTGGTCAGGCCACATCTGGAGTACTGTGTCCAGTTTTGGGCTCCCCACTACAGAAAGGATGTGGACAAATTAGAAAGAGTCCAGCGGAGGGCAACAAAAATGATTAGGGGGCTGGGGCACATGACTTATGAGGAGAGACTGAAGGAACTAGGCTTATTTAGTCTAGAGAAGAGAAGACTGAGGGGAGATTTGATAGCAACCTTCAACTACTTGAAGGGTTGCTCCAAAGAGGAGGGAGCTAGGCTGTTCTCGAGGGTAACAGAGGACAGAACAAGGAGCAATGGTTTCAAATTACAGCTGGGGAGGTCAAGGTTGGATATTAGGAAAAACTTTCTCACGAGGAGGGTGGTGAAGCATTGGAATGGGCTATCTAGGGAGGTGGTAGAATCTTCATCTTTGGAGATTTTTAAGGCTCGGTTAGACAAAACTCTGGCTGGGATAATTTAGGGGGAGTGGTCCTGCTTTTTAGCAGGGGGTTGGACTAGATGACCTCGTGAGGTCCCTTCCAACCCTATTATTCTATGATTCTATGATTCTATGATAAAAGTGCCACAGGACAACTTGCTCATTACAAAAGGTGATTCCCCTGCTCCCCCATTTCCCCACCCCCACTTCAAACTTCCCAGCTTATCTGTTGTTCCACACTGTTTGAATCAAAACAACTTGTTTGATTGGCTGAAATAATCTGAACTGAACTTGTGACTTACACTTCAATGCATTTATTTTTTCCTTCCACACCCTAAGTTTTCCATTTCTAGTGTCTAACAAAGTTGGATTCACCCAGGAAAGCTTGTGCAATAAATACAAATGTTAGTCTTTAAAAGTGCCACTGGACTCCTTGTTTGTTTTGTCTCACTAAAAGAGAGCTTGTTAGGCAGAAGAAGTGGATATGCTGTCCATTTCTTCATTATTCCTCCAGCTGTCTACTGTTTGACTAGATTGCTCCTGTTTGATCTTCAAGTCCCACTGACTTTAATGGGCACTCAGGAGCTTGGAGGATCAAATTCATTGTAACTCAACAAATCATTGTTCTCTATTTCTTTATGTTTATTTCCTTTATGTTTCTCTTCACAACCAAAGCATTTGTTCTTTTTCTGCCACCTTTATAACTACTTAATTGTTCATCTTTTTTTTTCCCCTTTTCATTTCTCTGCCATTAAGTCAGAGATCATAGAAATTCAGAATTGGTCCGAACACTGCTGTGTCTAAAACAAAAATTCTTATTCCCCATTGTAATATAAACAGATTGACGGGGACAGTCAGCTCCAAACCACAAGGCTTTACCATTTGAGCTAAAGAAGTAGTTCAATTGACTTATATTTAATGCAAATCACCTAATAGAGCAGTGGTTTTCAAACTTTTTTTCTCAGGACCCAGTTGAAATAAAATTATTTATGCCCGTGACTCAACAATTACATCTTTGAGCAATGCTTTCCAGTCTTTTGGCGGCACCATCCGGGGGTGCTGCTGTGACCCAGTACTGGGTTACAACCTATGGTTTGAAAACCACTACACTAGAGAACCACATGACACATTAAGCCAGTCTTGAGAATTTGAAATCTTCAGTGATTGAAACTCTTGTGTGATAAAGACCATTTTATCACAATTTCTTCCAAGGGATCATCAGAGGGGATTGAAACCAGGACAACTAGCCTCCAGCACCTGATCTAAAGAAGTCATTCCATTAGCTGTGACCGGTAGCATACTATTACTTCCTGTATGAACCAAGAGTAGAAACTGACATATTACACAAATCCATTATAATACTATAACAGGCCATCTTTAGTAGCATCCTATGCCTGTGGAGTTATTCTAAAAAGACAACCAAATTGAAACCTTCAATGAACCCTTTTATATTTTAGAAGCATTCTTCCAAAGAATTCAGATTTTCCCCATAGGCCTGGTGGCAATGTCCAAACTGAAAAAAAATCTTTTGTGGAAGTTCAAATAAAGAAACCTGTTCCTCCCCAGGAGTCAGTGAACCATTTTGTAAATAAGGGCTAGGAATGGAATCAGGACAGAACTTCTTATATGAAAGTGCAAAACATAAATTTAAAGAAGAAAATCTCTCGCTAACCATAAGAGAAAATATTAGCTAAAGATTCTCCGAATGCAGTTAGTGATTTTGGTAGCCAAGGATTTTGAGTGTCCAATTTGACACACCTTGACAGGCCTGATTTTTTCAAGGTAGGGGCTCAGCACTTTTTGACATTCAGAGCCCTTTAATATATTGTTAAACATCTTGGCCTCAGTATTTATCACTATTGTTCTAGAATTATATTAAAAAAAGAGAAAGGTGGGGTTGGAGAGACATTTGTTAACAAAAGTTCAGAACAAAACTAAGTTTGTTGTTTCTTTAAGGACACTATCATTAGTAGCAGAACTCTGGTTCAACCCTGAAACATTTACAGCTTTTTGGTAATGTAGCTGTGCAGTAATTATTATTATATTATATATATATTGAAAACTGGAGGCTGTGGATAATCCACATCATCATTTTTAATTAGAATTCATCAAAAAATTTAAATAAAAATGGCTTTTTATCAGAATCTAAACATTTCATCGTAGTTTTTCACCATAACTGTTTTTTAATTTTCTCCTCAAAATGTTTAATCACCTTCACTCTTAAAATGTGTCTTTCTTTTTCTTTTTCTTTTGGTAATTGGCATGTTTAAATACAGTCTATAGCCACAATGATATATGTGTACTAATTAATATAACTGATAAGATAAAGATGTTTAATTTGCATCAAGAAATATCTGCATCTCCTGAGTATTCATAAACTTTAATACAGAGTAGCAATACATGAATAGCTTATATACAAAACATTCCTAATTATAAAACCCTTGGTTATGTCTACACTAGAAAACAGTAGGTCAACTTTGTTAAGTCGACTTAAAGTCGATCTTATTAAAGTCGACTTAACAAAGTGGACTAAGTTGACTTAGCTTTAAGTCGACTTAGTCCACTTCATTAAGTCGACCTAACCACCCTTAAGTTGATTTAATAAAGTTGATTTAGGGGTTACTCCACATCCACACCATCCTTAAGTTCACTTAAGGAGTTAAGTTGACCTAAGGAGTGGTAGTTATAAAGTCGACTTAAGCTTTCATTAAGTCGACTTAAGGACTTTCTTGATCATACTTGATCGCTAGTGAGGCAATCAAACCTACCTACTAAATAAAAAAAAAATCCCATTTTATCTAAAACTTATTTATTTTAAAAGTTATCACTTGCTCTGCTAATGTGTTGGTTTTAGGAACATTCCCTACAGCTAAACTCCTTAAATGATACCAAAATCAGTGTTTGGTCTGTCCTTACTTTATATCCAAAAGAAGCAAATACATGTCCTTCATACCATTCTCTCACCTCTCCTTCTCTGCTGTCTCTGATAATTTTCTTTCTATTACTAATGTCCTTTTTCACCCTAGGTCTATTAATGACTATGTGAGCCCTTAACTCACCTGCTCCTTCCCCTATTCCCCCACAATAGTCATTTTCATTCCAAGCAACCAAAGAGTACTGCTTTTAACTTTCTCTCTTCTCATGCAATGTGCCATTTCCAACCAAAATGTACTCTGACAGATTCTCACTAAGTACACTAGGAATTTGGCACCACTACAATAGAAAAGTTAATTCCCACAATTTTATTGCAAGTCTTGTGACAGTTGGCATTTTATTAGTAACGTTTCAGCTCATGATATCTTATTTTGTGAGCTTTCATTAAAAAAATAGTCTTTATTCCCTTTAGTTGCACAGAAATGTATCCCAAGTGTATCCTACAGGTTCAAAATTCAGAAGGTCAATAAAAAGAATCCCAAATTACAAAAGAAAAAAAAAAGTCCATCTTATGATTTTTCAATACCTGGAATTAATGATAGTGTGATTGCTGTCAATGGAAACAGGCTGGGAGCCAACTTAGTATAACAGTGAGAAGTTACCCACAAATCAAAGCATGAAGAAATTGGAAATGAGTATTTAAGGAGTAAAATACATTAATATTTGTTATAGTTGCCTATGTACATCAGCTGCATTTTGAGGCATTAGTTCAAATAGCAAGTGCCTTGTACAACAGAAAGTGCAAGTATGAAGTGAATTAGATCCAGTACTTGAAATAAGTCATCACTGAAGGCAAAGGGATCTTTATTTTAATAGCTATACTAGCTATTGTAAATTACAGGTACAAACAGAGAAGTTATTTTAGCTCTATCTTTGAAACTGGTGGGATCGCTGCTGGAATACTGGGCCCAGTTTAGGTGCTCACATTTTTAGAAGGATGTTGATAAATGGAAGAAGGTTCAGAGATGAGCCATGAGAATGATTAAAGACTTAGAAAATATGCCTTACAGTGACAGACTCAGGGAGCTCAGTCTTATTGGCTATGTCTACACTGGCAGTTTAAGTCGACTTATGGAGGCTTAAGTCAACTTAAATTAAACCACGTTCACACTAGGCTTTCATTAAGTCGACTTAAGAAATTCCTTAAGTCAACTTAATGAAAGCTTAAGTCGACTTAATAACTACCACTCATTCAGTTTAGCAGACAAAGGTGTAACCTGATCTAAAGGCTAGAAATTGAAGCTAGACAAATAGGGTGCGTCTACACTTAGAAATTAAGTCGACTTAAGGAGGCTTAAGTTGACTTAATTTACTGCGCGTCTACACTGGGCTTTCCTTAATTCGACAGAAGCTGCTCCTTAAGTCGAATTAAGGAAAAGTTAGTTTGAATTAATAACACCTCCTTTTAATTCGAACTAGTGCTTAAGTCGACTTTATTAAGTCGACTTAAGCCAGTGGAGATGTGGAGAAATGCCTAGGTGGATGTTTTTAAGTAGACTTAAAATGTTAAGTCGACTTAATAAGGCCAAAAAGGGGCCACATCTACACTTGAAAAGTTAAGTCGACTTTTGTTAAGTCGACTTAATAAGGTCCACTTTAAGTCGACTTAAAGTCAACCTTATTAAGTCGACTTCATAAAGTCGACCTAACTTTTCAAGTGTAGACATAGCCATAGAGACTGGAAATAAAGTATACATTTTTAACAGTGAGGTTTATCAATGTTTGTGGTGGATTCTCTATTACATACAAATTTTAAATCAAGATTGGATGTTTTTTTCTAAAAGATAGGCTCTAGGAATTATTTGGGGGAAATGGTATACAAGAGGTCAGACTAGATAGAGCATTTTGCATTAGTAACTCAGACACTTAAAATCATAAACAGTGGGGTCCTGATAAGGATCAAAAAGGAAGGAATCCAAAGCAAAACAAACATTTAGATTTTGCTTGCATTTTGGACTCGTTCTTATTCCCAAAACCAATTCATCTATGCTTATTTTGTACATATAAGAAATCTGGCTGCAAGCATTTAATTTTACAAAGGCAAGATACCCAGTAAGATCAAAACAAAACAGGCAATTAGTACCTGAAGTCTTAAAAGGTTTTAACTCTCTATGGATCCATTGCCCCATAATTTTCTGATTCAAATGCCATAAATACTTTCTCATATGCAAAAACTACATTAAAATAGCAAGATTACAGTATGTCAGGTCTTCAACTTTAAAAAACAAAAACAAAAACAAAAAGCAAAATAATTTTAGTCTGAGCAGGTTCTGGTTCGTGTTCTTTTCTGATGTCAGCAGTTAATAGAAGATATTAACCGGGTTTTCCAGAGGATGAAGATTTCAACATTTGTGGAATACCAGGATTACACCACACACACACACACACACACACACACAAGCCCGAAGAAAAGATATATTACAGTATTCAGGTAATATAAAGGGTAATTAAAGAATTGACTTCTAAGGCTGGGTCAGCCATAAATTCCCCACCACAAAAATCAAAATTAGTCTGAAATTAATACATCGTCCCTCTTCCACCCCTTCATTGTTTAGATGAAAGAGGCCCCTCATCAGTTTAAGATCACCAAAATGTGTAAATGTAGTCTCACTACTACATTAGCTTTTTTTTCCAAGCACCCTTCTGTAATTTAGATTTGCATCCTATCAGAATCTTAAAGGGATCTGAATCTCTCTAAACTAAATGCAAATGTGAATCAGCTTTGTGAGAGTAACCCTCTTTCCTCATACTATCACTAATTCTGCTCCATAAGGCACAGAACACACCTAGTTATTCTTCCAATCAGCAGCTCCCAAAATTGCCAACCCCCATTTTTTTAAACTAGTTAAACAACAACAGCAACAACCACTCACTGTAACACTTTACATACATTCTCATTTAAAAATGTATCTTCTTTACATCAAGGAGAAGCTTCTCTCCACCACCATCAATCATTCTACCAAATAAGATGAGAAACTCCTCTAATAAAGTCATGAGACCACTTGGGACATAATAGAAATACAAACAAAGTCCTGTGGCACTTTTAAAAACTAACAGATTTATTTATTGCATGAGCTCTGGTGGGAGAAAAATCCCACTTTGTCAGATGCTTTGAAGATGAAAGATAGAAACACAGTTGCCTTACTTACTTACTGTATTGCCATCCATATGCCATCAATAAGCTAAATCCTACAAAGTGGGGGGTCCCAACCACCGTGCTGGGACACATTACTGTGTTGCTACACAGTAGGAAGTGTGTCACAGAGAGCTGAGGAGATGGCTGGATTCTGCCTGGGCAAGGTGGGCTGGTGCGTCCTGTAGGGTCGCGATACACCGCCAAGCATGTCATGACCTGCAAAAGGTTGAGAACCACTGCTTCAAAGTACAGAACTCCATTACACTCTCTCTGGAGCAGAGACAGAAATGAGTTGCAGGAGATGCTAACAAGCCCCATGGTACTACAAATGCCCAAATCAGAACATTTACATTTCTACTTAAACATTTTCTTTCTTGAACCCTTCACACCCAACAATCTTGAAGTGGGTTTTCTGTGTCTCTGACATGCTTTAGAGGCAGAACAGACTTTTGACATTAGGCTGGGACCTAAAACCCCCTTTTCTCACCTTCTTCCCACAACAGTCAGAGACTTGGATATACTATAATGAACAGTGTTACTAAGCAGCTGTGATAAAGCTCTGAAATTGGAACAAACAAACAAAAATGCTTCCTCAACACTAAATATATCATTATTGCAAAGAAACACATCAATCAAACCTAAATATTAATAGTAAATTAATAAACAGTATTCTTTCAGTTTTTTGTTTTTGTTTTTTTTTGTTTTTTGTATCGCTGCATTTCTTTGTTGTGATCATTTGGAATCAGAAGTGAGGAAATACAGTAAAGAAATCTGTTTTTATGTGAATTCTGTACAGTTTCCTAGTTTTGCAGGCCCAAGAAATGTGGATAGATTCCTGAATTTTGGGAAGCTTAACTGAACCTCCTGATTTTTTCTGCCCCTAATTTATACTCCATTACTGAATGAGAACCTTAAAGTATCAGTCTGCCTTCGGGCTATACTTATGATTCCATCCTTAATTGCATAAAGACAGAGGACCCAAACCACAGAAAGCTCTCCATGGAGGGTGGAGACATCACTGCCAAGGAAGTAACTCTTGTGGAAAGATGGGGATAAGGCATATACCTAAATACAGAACAAGGGAGTACCATGAGTCCCTCAATTCTTTTAGAGGGAAAAAAAAAATCAGGTCAAGGCTATATTCACTATAAAAGAAGAAACAAGTAGAACCTATTTGCAATGCAAAGCCCAAATTTACAAAAGCAGCTTCTTTTCAGACAGGTTTTCCTTCTCCTTTTCTAAATCTTTGCCTGCAGAGATAATGTTCCTTTTATGTTATGAAGAAATTCCTCTAAGTAGAGGCAGAAAACACTAGGTTGTCGATTATTAACTTATTATACAGTAGCTTGTCACCTTTCTGAAACAGTGGAACTGACTACACTATTTACTTTAATGAAAGGCTAATTAAAGAGGGTTATATATAGTCATCTCTTTTGTGTCCTAATATAGATGGAAAGAGTGGTTGATTATCGTTTGATTTTTCACTAAATCATCACAAGGCTCTTGTATCTCCCAAATAAATATGGCATTATTAATTTTTAGGTTTGATTGATGTGTTTCTTTGCAATAATGAAAATTTTAGTGTGAAGGAAGTATTTTGTTTGTTCCAATTCCGGAGCTTTATCATGGTTCCTAAATAATAGTCCACTATATTCACTATATAGTATTCACTATACTATAGCTAAGTGTGTGTCCTGAATGTTCCTATTATAAATTCTGTATTTTAGGTATTTCCAAACCATTAGAGTGTGTTGAACTCTGACAACTGTCAGGCACAGTGAATCTTTTCTTTTAATTGTGGTTAAAAAAAGCACCCAATGCAATACCCCTATTTGATTGTTTTCTCCATGAAGGCTGCTGACTACTCAGAGTCCTTCCTTAAGGTCTCTCTCTCTCTCTCTCACACACACACACACAGACACACACACCACAATATCATGAGGAATAGAACCCCAGTTTTGTGATACCCAAAAGCTTTAAAGCATTCTATGTATTTCTTCCATATATCTTCATCCAGTGTGCTTGAATATCAAAATGTTCTATAACATTGGTACTAATTCTGGTCCTGATTGTCCATTGTCTTGCGTCAGCACTGGCATCTGAATATTGTTCACATTTGGTAGGATGTCCTTCTCCACAGACTTTGCTCCAGAGTAAATGACCACCCAAGAAGCCCAGAGACAGAAAATTAGAGAAAGTATCATACAAACAGTTAGTGTCAATTACATTGGAAAAGAATGTACATTTTAAAATGTTTTAAGCACAGAGCAAAATAGAAAAAATTAAACTTATATGATTTCTAAATAATCTATTGTTTGCTCTTAAACACAATCTACTCACTAACTGTAATTTGAAATGGTTTCTAATCTTTTTTTCTAATATCACAATGAATCAACCCTCAATTTTGCATCAAATCTGCTTACATTTTTGTAGCATTCAGGATAATAATGGAACATTCACTCTGCCAAAAAGTAGCTCTTTAGCATAATACGCAAGCAGGATAAATTGGACCATTCAAGCCTTTTTCATGGTGATTTAACAGTTTATTGGGTTATGTGAACTAGTCTGAGTTTACCTGCTTCCTCACTTCATGTAGCAATTTTTTTTTTCTGTCACTAATATGTCCTGCCAGATGTGATTCCCTTCTGGGGAGGCAAATGATATACAGTCACTTATCTTACTTATTCTACCAAAAGGGGCTCTGGAAAACCTTGCTGTGCTTCTCCAGTAACATTATGCACAGGTAAACTGCAATGGGTATCAGAGGCCGCTGACCCTGCCAATCGTTTCATACTTTAATCCATGCTGTGTGCTCAGGGTCAAATAATTATCCATATCTTACCAGTGTTCATGTATACTGTGGCTTTATTACATAGATGGGCTTGTTTCCAGATTGCCAGATGTTGAAGCATTTTTCATGATAAATTATGGAAAGCTTTTAGCTGTGACCACTGGTCTGAAACCAAGTTAATGTTCAGGACTGAATGCAAGACCCTTTTCCTTCAGTTTCTCCCCACCACAAGCAATCACTAAAGACAAAGACGAAAAGAAAGAGAAAGGAAAAAAAAAAAAGAACCACAAAAGAAGAGGAAAAGAAGAGTTAAAAAATAGAAACACTAAAATGAATGCTAATTAGGGCAGACCTAATGTTATCTTGAATTGTGTTGTGCATAGATGCCATGGCAATAGAAACTTTACAAGCACCTGGGGATGGATAAATATACAAATAGCAGCTCTTTCACTTCAGGCCTTCCATTCACTCAACAGTTCCTGGCAATACTTGTACATACAACCAGGCACAAAGACTCAGCTACATACTTGGCTACAGCTTTACTCAGCTATATACTTGGCTACAGCTTAAGACTTCACAACTCAAGTTGCAGGATCCAAATGTGATGATTTCAGCCCATGTCTAATGAAATCCAATAGTTATTAGAAAAGAGTTCCTGAAGGAAAGGGTTAGGGGGGTTCCTGAGGAGGGAGATCCAACTGTATGTGAGTGATATTAAGATTATATAATGGATTGGGGTAGAGAACTCCTTCCCTTTCTTGAGCAGGTAACTCCTTTTGCTAGACACTGGACTTCTCTCTCCTTCCTAATGCACAGGAGTTATTCATGCTCTGGGTGTAGTAACTCCAGAAGCCCGCAGAGTGAAGATTTGGGGAAGGGAAAGAGAAAAGTCCAGGACAGGGAGAAGCTATGTTCTCAAAGAAGGAAGAAATCTCACTTTTTTAGCTCTTCTCCCTACAAACAGCCCTCTAACTTACAGGTGTGGGGGGAGGGGGAAGGGGAGTCCTCTTTTTATTACCTAGCACAGCAGGCAGGCCTGTCAAATGATTACAGTAGGTCAGCAACCAACCAGAAACCCAAGAATATTTTTCACCCCCATGGGTACTCAATATTACAAGTTTTGCGGCTGCAGATACTTCTCTCTCTAGAGAGACCATTTAGAATTCTCCCTCATTGTTTTTGCTCCTCTCCTCATTCACCCTTAATGTAACATTGGATCTACTTCTTTTGCAGAGGACTCCAGAGATTGTCAGTGTTGGTCTGATCACCGGCCAAGAGTCATCTGAGCATGGTTTTCTCCAGAGGCAGAGCCATGCTGCTTCTGCAGCACCCACAGCTTGTGCTATGAAATCCAGTTATAGAAAACAAGAGATCACTTCTAAAATCACTTCCTCTGCTATCATGTTTTATGAAAAGAATGAATATTGGCATACACCACAGACACTTTTATTCTTTCTTTATGCCCACCACAGCAGAAAAAGCCTGTTTCTAGTTGCTGTGTACATTCCTCTGTTATTTATCTGACTGTAGTAGTGCCTAGGGCTATGTCTACACTAGAAAAAGTTAGACAACAGAGTCTTGTGGCACTTTTAAAGACTAACAGATTTATTAATCGCATGAGCTTTCGTGGGAGAAAATCCCACTTCGTCAGACGCTTTGAAGATAGGAAAGTTACAGAGTGGGAGGAAATTAATTTTT
>ML685895.1:180221-193697 GCA_007922175.1 Pelusios castaneus
TTTAATTTCCTCCCACTCTGTAACTTTCGTATCTTCAAAGCGTCTGACGAAGTGGGATTTTCTCCCACAAAAGCTCATGCGATTAATAAATCTGTTAGCCTTTAAAAGTGCCACAAGACTCTGTTGTCTTTCTACAATAGACTAACACAGCTACCCCTTTGGAATTTGACTAGAAAAAGTTAGGTCAACTTTGTTAAGTCGACTTAATAAGGTTGACTTTAAGTTGACTTAAAGTCGACCTTATTAAGTCGACTTCACAAAGTGGACTAAGTCGACTTAAAGTCGACTTAGTCCACTTTGTTAAGTCGACCTACCCATCCTTAAGTCTACACCATCCTTACGTCCACTTAAGGAGTCGACTAAAGTCTTAAATTGAGCTAATGGGTGGTTCTTATTAAGTCGACGTAAGGAATTTCTTAGGTCAACTTAATGAAAGTCTGGTGTAGACAGGGTGTAATTTAGGTCGATTTAAGCCTCCTTAAGTTGACCTAATTTACTAGACATAGCCTAGGAGCCTCAGTCATGGAGCAGGACCTCATCGTGCTAGGTGCTATTGTAACCTTTGGGTGGGCTAAAATTCATTTAATTGCCCTTCTCCAGTGCCTTAAAAGAAATAAACCCCAACTCCTATGGAGAAAGCAGCTGGAGATCTAGGATCCAGTCCGTAAGGGACTCACAGCAAAGATTGCTCAGTTACCCTGCCACATTAAAATACTACTTAGAGTAAACATATCAATGAACTTTATTAGCTACTAACGTAATAAATCTTATCCTAAGAAAACAAAATGAAGTTAAACAGAACAGTCTCCACAGAAACACTGTGAGAAAGATACCTAGAAGTCCAAAAGTCTAGGTGGAGTTCACCCAAATCTCGGTTACAGTCTTTGATCAAGTCTAAAGGCTTGAGTGGAAAGAATTAGCTATCCTCTTCTTCTTTGGTTGCAGGAATCTTCAGTAGAATTCCATGAAGGCTTTTCTTTCTCTTCTGGAACCAGCACAATCCGGTCAGCTTATTGGTTAACCAGCACTCAGTCACATATAATGTGCACAAACTCTGCTGCAAAAGTCTCCATAAGAGGGAGAAAACATCTTGCTGTCCACTCCTGGCTCAGCTTCTCTCCTTGAAACAGAACACATGGGGCATGGACTCTTCTCATGCAACTCCTGTCCTCTGCTCTGTCTCATGTGATGTGACCACACCAGCAGGGAATCCTGTGGTGCATGCTCAAATGCTACCACTCCATTTCCAGAAATTTCTGGTTCTGGGCAGCTAATCTGCCCAGCAACAGTTACCCACCCTCAATAGGTCTCTTAAAAAGATAGCCTGTTTTAGGCATATGGGTTACACTATACAAACACAGAACACAAATACAGTCTCTAACTCAAATAGCTCTCAGCCCTGGACAGTGAGTGGAGTTCCCCCTAGGGAAGGGAGCTCCACAACTGACCCAACCCCCTGGCTCCTCCCATTGCACCACCCCCACCACATCCCTTTCCTGGCCCCTCCCGATGCACTGCTGCCAGCCATGCCCCTTCCCTGCTCCAGGCTCTGCCCCACTCCACCCTCCATTCCTGCCCCACACCCCTCCCTAGCCCTGCTCCCTATCCAGCAATGCAGCCCCTGCAGGCCTTTCCCAGAAGAGCTGGAGGTGGGGGAGGCCAGGAGGGCAGAGAAAGGAGGAGCCAGCCCAGTAGGGAGGTGAAAAGAGCAGGGAAATGGCAGGGTCACCAAGGCCCCAGTTCAGCAGGGGCAGGGGGAAATTAGTGAAAGGTCGGTACAGTCCTGTGCATAATTCCAAAAAGTTTCCATGGTTTGCTGATTCTTCTCTCTCATCATGGCTCCACAATGCTATTCCTTATTTAGCCATAAAACAGCAATACAGTGATTTCTGCACTGTACTCTGTTTTCACGTATTGCTGTCATATTGCTGTGAAAATATGACAACTGTGCCTGTATACTAAAGCCTTCTTTCGACCGTTTGAAAAAAAAAAAAAAAAGCAATCATCTTTCAGAACACTGCTTGTGTGTGGTAGATTGTGTATGCTTCTGAAGCTTTGCTCCTATATTTTTCCATCTCCTTACTCCTTTTTCAGTGAACGTAGGGTCTCTAAAGCTGTTGGAAAACTATCTGGAAGGAAAGCAGAAAACTGTATCTACCTGTTTGTTCTATTCTAAAAATTAAAATGCTTTGTAATATTCTGCTGAAAATGAATGATTTTACCTTTGCTTACCAAAAGCAGCTTTTGGATACTTAGGTAAATGAGGTTGTGATGGCCCTGTTTCAAAGGAACTTGCAGAACAGGTTTGGTAAGAATGAAACCACTGGAAAAGCAGTGTGGCTAAGGGGAGTGAGGCTAAGGCTATGTACACACGATCAGATTAAAGCGCAACATGGCAAACGCGCTATAAAAAACACGTGACCTTTATTGCGGGAGAGCGCGTACACACATTGCTCCTTGCAATGCAACAGAATTCTTTGCAATGTCACAGTGTAGCGCAATGAATTCTGGGCACCTATCCCATACTTCAATTTTCCCTCAATCGGCGCTTGGAATCCTGGGATGAAGGAAAGGAACGCAAAGCACCATGGGTAAAATCTCAGTTTCCCGTGGTGCACTGTGTTCCCCTTGCGTCTTCCTCGTTGCTAATAGCAACTCGCGACTATTTTCAACAGTGCAGTGACGCACTACTTGCGAGCAATCACAACTGCGACAGCATGGATCCTGCTCTAATCTCCACTGTCACCTTCAGCATTCTAAATACATCTCGGCTGATTGCTCAGTACGCAATGAGCTCCGAATCAGATGAGGACACCGAGGAACAGGGGCTGATCGATGCCCTGCAGAGCAACAGCACTGCATTGCTCAGCTCCTTCACCGATCATCTGCACATGGTGCAATGCCGTTTCTGGTCGCGAGAGACGAGCACCGAGTGGTGGGATCGCATTGTTATGCAGCTGTGGGATGACGAGCAGTGGGTACAGAACTTTTGAATGCGGAAAGCAACCTTTCTGGCACTGTGTTCAGAGTCGGCCCCTGCCCTGCGACGTAAAGACACTAACATGAGGTCAGCCCTAACCGTGGAGAAGCGTGTTGCGATTGCTGTCTGGAAGATGGCGACTCCTACCGGTCGGTTGCAAACCAGTTTGGAGTCGGAAAGTCTACCGTCGGATTAGCCCTCTCACAAGTGTGTCGAGCCATCAATCGCATTCTGCTACAGAGGACGGTGATGTTGGGCAATGTTCGTGAGATTGTGGATGGCTTTGCTGCCATGGGATTCCCTAACTATGGGGGAGCCGTAGATGGCACACATATCCCGATTTTGGCTCCAGACCATCTTGCGACCGAGTACATCAACAGGAAGGGCTACTTCTCCATGATGATGCAAGCACTCGTGGATCACAAGGGGCGTTTTACGGACATCAATGCTGGGTGGTCGGGAAAGGTGCATGATGCCCGCATTTTCAGAAACACTGGACTGTACCGGAAGCTGCAAGGGGGTACCTTCTTCCAGATCAAAAAATTACTGTGGGGGATGTGGAGATGCCCATAGTCATCCTCGGAGACCCAGCATACCCACTGATGCCATGGCTCATGAAGCCGTACACCAGGAACCTAGATCGCAGCAAGGAGCAGTTCAATTACCGATTGAGCCACTGCAGAATGACTGTGTAGTGTGCCTTTGGCCGCTTAAAAGGGTGCTGGCGCTGTTTGTATGGGAGGCTGGACTTGGACAAGGACAACATCCCTGCTGTAATTGCGGCATGCTGTGTTCTTCATAACATTTGTGAAAATAGGGGACAAAGTTTTCCCCGGGGTGGTCAATGGAGGCACAGCGCCTCGAGTAAGCATACGAACAGCCAGCCACTAGGAGTATTAGGGGGGGCCAACGAGGAGCTGCTCGTATAAGGGAGGCACTCAGGGAGCATTTCAATGATGCCCTCCCGTAGTTCACTTCAAGGACACATCAAGTGCACCTTATGAGATTTTCACTGTGTACAAATAAAGCCACTCTTCAAATTTTTTGTTACTGTTTTTATTAAAAGATAAAAGGGTGGTGGTGGTGATTGGGTGGTTTTGGAGGGGTTACAGGTGGGTGTAGCTGCGGGTCTCTAAAAAGTAGCTCTGTGAGGGACTGGATATTGCAGTATACCAGGGGGACAGGTGGCCTTCAAAGAAATACTTTGAAGAACTACGGGGTGTGGGAGGCAGACACGGCTGAACTGTATGGAGTGGAGCCCGTACATTAATCGCCTGGGTCTGCAGAGCAATCATGCTCTTGAGCAGTTCTGTTTGCTCCTTCATGACACTTATCAGTTCATCCCTGTGTTTCTGCCTCCTCTGTTGGGATTCCTCTCTCCAGGCTCGATTCTCCCTCGTGGATGCCTCTGTTGTTTTCATCAGGTCCTGAAACATATCCTCCCTGTTTCTTCGAGCATGCCACCGAATGTTTCTCATGCGGTCAGCTGGGGTAGACACCGGCCTTGTGAAGGTCGAATCTAATAAAAAAAAGAATAATAAAGCTATTGTTAACACATAGCCTAGATAACCAATGTAACCTTCCAGTAGCACATTCCACTGAAAGGTGCAGGGCAGTCAACATCCTATGCTTTGCTGAAGCGGACAAGGTATGTCCTAATAGAAACCTTACTGGGGGCTAACATTCTGCACAGGGCACACAGATGGAACCCGATATCTCTCTCCTCAGAGTGCCCCTGCCAGCTAGAATACATATCCTACATGCCACCGGATGCTAGCCAGGACCGGATGCTGCTGCCTTGTGTGCTGCCATGGTTCCCAGTGCTGTGCTTTGCAGCTGGCGAGGCCGAGTATCCTTATACGGGAGTGTAGAAACATACACTATCCCATCTAACCTGAGTAGGAGGCTCTGGCGGTACATCGAGGAAATCTTTAGTGACCTAAATACAGATGATTTTTTGACAATCACTGCTTGTGTTGATGCACTTCTAATGAATGCAGAGTAAAGAGCGTGCACAGCGGGGACCGAGACAGCAAGCACCCCCGCCCCGGACAATGATTTTTTAGCAGGAGGCATAGCTGCACGGAAGAGAAACTTACTTGAACCCCCCTCTGCCGCCTCAGAGGACACGCTGCAATTCATGTCTTGGTTGGACGTCTCAGAAGGGGTGCAGAAGAGTTCCTGGCTACACACTGTTGCGATCTCCTCCAGATCATCCTCCATCTCCTCCTCCTCATTGATCACGTCCTCATCCTGCTCGGCTCTGGCATTCAGTGGATGAGGGGGGGCCGATGTGTCCATGGGACTCTTTGCAGTGGTTGTGGGGTCCCCTCTGAGGATGGCTTCGATTTCCTTGTAGTACCTGCATGTAGCAGGCGCTGATCCCAAACGGTGGTTTGCCTCCTTCGCTCGGTGATAGGTTATTCTTAGCTCCTTCACCTTTGATCTGCACTGCACAGTGTCTCTCTCATAACCTCTCTCTGACATGGCCCGAGAAATTATGCCATATGTATCGAAATTTCGCCTGCTGCCGCGTAGCTGTGCCTGCACAGCAGACTCTCCCCAGATGCTGATCAGGCCCAGGACCTCTGCCATGCTCCAAATTGGTGTGCGTCTTCCACGATGGGCCGCCATTGCTAGTGAAGATCAGAGCTGCACTCCACTCCACGAGGAAGAGAACAGGAAGTGAAACAGAGGAGAAATTCGAAAATCCCGGGAATCGAAACAGGGCGGGGACTGTTTCGTCACGGCCACAGAGCGGGTGGGGGGAAGACCAGAGAGGACAACTTTGGTATGCTGGGACACTTCCTGAGGCCAATCATTGCGCGGTAAGCGTACACACGAGTCGAAAGGCGCAAAAGCTGCTCTGCATTAACTGCTACCACCCTCGTCGAGCTGGTTTTTGTATTGCTCTACAACTGGGCTGTTGACACGCAAGAGCCCTATTGCACGTGTGTACGCTGTTGTTGTTATCACACGGTAATGACTGTTAATGCACGATAAAGTGATCGTGTGTACATAGCCTAAAATGAAAGTGAGAGAATGTGGGCTGGGTGGGAAGTCTACCTTAAACAGACTGCTGTCTTTCCAGCAAGGAGGGGGGAGATGGAGTGAGCAGCATCAGATTGACAAGGCCTTGCCTTCTCCTGCCTAAAATGCAAACCACCCATACTCTCAGCACTCACAAAATAATGTTTTCCAATGTAGAAGATGACACGTTCAACTCTATAAACACCTTCCAGAGCAATAGCAGCTACTCCGCAGGGCCATAATCCATGGTACAGATAGAATTCAATCACAAGTGTTTTGTGACCCGTAAATCCTCCAAAACTGACTATGAGGTGTGGTTTGAAAATGTAAGTGTTTAGGCCAGTCTTCTGTAAGGTGGAAGAGAATCTGAGCATTTGAAGGGTAAAAAAAAAACCAAAAAAAAAAACAAGAACCCTGAAATATGCTAAACATTATTTTTGGCTCAACCAAGTCTGTAAACATGCATTCATTATTTTAAAATAAATGATTTAGGAAAGCTTGCCCTTTAAAAAAATCCAGAGCAGTAAACAGTCAATTGCACAGTGACAATGGGCAATTTTGCCAAGATACAGATTTCAACTTGGCAAAAAATGGAAACTTGCTCAGCTTCCTGGGCAATTCATGTCTTTGATTTTGAACATGATAGCTTTGTACTGAGTTGGTTTGAATGAACTCCCTAAAATCAAGGTACAGATCAGAAACTCCAAATGTAACAATTTTTCTGCAAAACCCAGTTTTAAAAAAACAATGACTATTAGTTGATTCCATAGATTAAGTTGTGCCATCCTTGGGGCTTATTCTTAAAAAAAAAAGTATTTTAGATATTAGAGTAGATACCTTCCCCTAGATCGGGCTATTGCACTCTAGGGCAGTGGTGGGCAAACTTATTAGTCAACTGAGCCAAATATCAACAAAACAGCGACTGAAATTTCTTTTGAGAGCCAAATTTTTTAAACTTAAAATATATAGGAAGGTACATTGTTATTAACTTAATAAGGGTATTCCTAACCATCTCAACATACCTTTCTCAATTCTCAACACTACATCTTCTTTCACTCCACAACGTTTCCTAAAATTAACTTAATAAACTTTACTTAAAGTTTTAAGTCTTAGTTAAACTATAGGTACGTTGAATAAAACTTGATAACATACTTAATATGATAATCTGCGGGATTTGCAGACTGTCACTGGCTCACTCGTGCATGAAACGAGCGAGCCTCCCCTGCACTGCGTATCCCGCCCCCCGCCTGCGCCGCGTCTCCCGTAGCATTTTGCCCCCTCTTCCACTAAAGAAAAATAGTCTGGAGCCGCAAAACATAACACAGCTTATAAACTTTTAAAAGTTTTAATCTTTTTTTAATTTTACCTGTTACAACAACAGAATACAACAAACAGAAGTGCAGTGTGCATGTGTAGGCCTACTTTGAAATAAATTAAACACTGAACTATGCAGGCCTTTTTGAGTCCTCCCCGTATTTGTGTAAAAGACGAAGAGAAAAAGATAAAAAAGAAAGGAAGGCAGGGAAGAGAAAGGAAAGGAAGGCAGGGGAGAGAAAGGAAGGAAGAAAAGGGAAAGGAAGGCAGTGAAGAGAAGAGAAAGGAGGGAAGAGAAGAGAAAGGAAGGCAGGGAAGAGAAAGGAAGGAAGAGAAGGGAAAGGAAGGCAGGGAAGAGAAGAGAAAGGAGGGAAGAGAAGGGAAAGGAAGGCAGGGAAGAGAAAGGAAGGCAGGGGAAAGAAAGGAAGGCAGGGAAGAGAAAGGAGGGAAGAGGAAGGAAAGGAAGGCCTCTAACCCAGCCACTCTCCTTGTCCCCCCCACCCCTCTAACCCAGCCAGTCTCCTTGTCCCCCCCACCCCTCTCCAGGCCTCTAACCCAGCCAGTCTCCTTGTCCCCCCCACTCCTGTAACCCAGCCACTCTCCTTGTCCCCCCCACCCCTCTCCAGGCCTCCCTCCAGCCCCTTCCCAGCCCCCTTACCTGGCCGGAGGCTCGGAGCTGCAGGGACGGCCAGCAGAGCCGCTTCTGGGCCAGGCCATTCCTGTGCTGAGCACGCTCTGTCTGAGCATGCTCAGAGCGGGAGATTTGAATCTCCCCAGCCCGGCCGCAGCAGGAGTCTGCGCTTAGAGGGAACAAGGCTGAAGGGAGCCACAACAGGGGGGCTGAAGAGCCGCATGCGGCTCCAGAGCCGCGGTTTGCCCACCACTGCTCTAGGGCACAAACACACACTACTATTAGGACACTTTTTGTCCCCCCTCCTGCACTGTGGAATGACAATGGCTGGGGCTCCCATACAAGCCATATTGTGGCCTATCACCATTCTTCCTTAGGTGGTCTCCCATAATTCTTGGACCACCATGCCCAGTGTTTGCCCAGCTGGAGGTGTATTCTGGGGAGGATAGATATCCTAAACTCTGTTAGGACAGTGTTGACAAGGTCCACCCAACCACCTCAGTAACCAACCTGTCACAGATATAGCAATTTTCTTGAAAATTTTGTCCAGTTAAGTTTAAATATCTCACTCTCCTCTGCTCTGTTGAACGTGTCACCCTTTACATTGGAAAACATGGTTTTGTGAGCGCTGAGAGAGCTATTTGAGGTAGGGACTATATTTTTGTTCTGTGTTTGTACTGTACCTTAAACTCTGCTCCAGTATTTTAAACATTTAATCATTTGCTATCCTGTAGCTCTGGACAGGGGATCTCCTTCATTCTGTTCCTTACCCAGATGCACTCCTTTCTGCCCATCCCCCCTCAAGACAGACACAATTGGTACATCTTACAGAGAAAGCAGTGAGTCTCAGAGCCCAGACATACAGAGTTTGGCTCATAGAGCTTGTGTTATGGTGCTAAAAAAATAACTCAGGCTGTAGGCTCAAGTTCTAAATTCTAGGGAAGGAGGTGGGCTTCAGACATACCTATAAGAACAAATGGGACAGAATTGACAGGGAGAGGGGACAATGATCTTCACTCTCTGTTTCCTTCCCATTAATGTGTTTTTGTCTATTTGTGCTGGTTTTCCACTCCTTCCATCCCTTCTGCACTTAAAAACAGAGGGGAAAGCTATAGTGCACTCCTACATCAAGTGGCATAGCATCAGGAAGAACAAAAGTGCTAGCAGCAATCACCACTTTAATTGTCCTGACTGTATGGTTCATGGAACTCTGTCCACCAGGGAAATGACAGAGATAAAATATTGTTTTTACCTCTGAGACCATTTCATATGTATACATTTGCCTTTGCAGTACAATCTAAGGACACAAATCTTCATGTTTCATGCCAAGAAAGGGTTGATAGATGAACAGATGGAGAGAATGCTCCACTGGGTATCCTATCAGCTGTATACCATTAGCAGAATTGTGTAGTGTAATGAAATAAACAATTCAAATAAATGTATTACTATGTTTTCTTATAAACAGTGTTTCGACCAATTGTGAAATAACATTGGAGACAACTTTCCTTTTCCTTCATGCCTCAGAGAGGTTTTTTTTTCTTTTAATTTAAAAATTCCCTATTAAAAATGGATAAAACTAATATTTTGGATGCTACAGCTATGCATTCAGTGTAATACACAGAGCATGATACTTGGAAATAACAAATCACATCAAAGGCAAAGCAACTCAGTCACCCAAAGCGGTCTCATGAATGCCTGACAGGCAATTATTCAGCTATGTTAAATCTTTTGGATAAGAGACTGGCACTGAATGCTTTAATTATCCTAATTGTTGATATGAATCTTAAAATATCACTGCAATCAAGAAGGAGGTGCATAGTCTGTAAATTTGGTATTTATGTAGTCTCGTGTTGTGAGATGTTGATTAGACAGGGCAAATTTATACCTGTTGATTATAAAGAAGGAAGATAAATTGCATATCATCCTGAAGTGGTACCAGTTAGCTTAAAGCATTAAGAGGATTCACAGCAAGAATATGAAATTTCAATTTGTCCTGTGCAGGGCATAGCCAGCCCCAAGTTTCTGGCCAGGCCCCTTAATCTGCAAGATGGGTCTGGCCTAGGGCAGCTTCTAGTCATGTGACCAGAAGTTGCTCGAGACGCTCCAGTTGCTGGTAACAAGTGGAGCTGTGGGAGGAGGAGGGAGGAGGAAAGGCAGGCCAATGAGGCCCACCAACGACAGGAGCACAAACTTCGCTGCTGCTGCTGCGCCTCTACTCCGCTCATGGCTGCGGCTGCCAGCTGCTGGCTAGCCCCACAACCATGGCCACAGAGTTCACACCAGTGCCGGGCGCTGCAATGAGCAGGCCTCATCTTATGTGCTTATGCCCCTGCTCCAGTAGTTAAAGCATTAGCCTGGGCCTTAGGAGACCTGGGTTTAATTCTTTCTCTGCCTCATGCTTCCTATGTGATCCTAAGCAAGTCACTTAGACTATCTGTGCCTCATTTCTCCCATACTTAATGGAGATGGGAGATCTTGTAGCGCTGAGGGGTGTTGTGAGAATAAATGTATTCAAGCTTGAGAGGGAGCAGATACTGGGGCCAAATAAGTACCTTAGATGGATTTCAGAATCATAAGACTGGGGTTAGCTCTAGCAATCCTAACTTATTATCACCTCTTTCCTCCCAGCTAATCCACTTAAAGGTAGTTTCTACAAAACTACTGTAAGAAACAAGACACCTGTGTAATAGGTCACCCTTTGCTAATACTAATGTGACTCTTAATATCTTTGGTCTACAACATCAAAACTTCTTAAATAAATGAATTCCCAGCTACCTAAAACCTTTTCATGAAAATGATCATATTAATCAAAATTTATTTTAAGGCATGTGAGAGAAACCACATAGCAGAAGATCAAGGTTGATTTGCTGTTACAACAACAATATTAAAATTTACTGTAAGTGAGCAGTATCCTAAAGAACAACTCTGAAGAGTGTCATGTAAAAGATACCATAAAAACAATATTTTTAAAAAAAACAAGATATGTCCTCTTTTCCAGTGCCTGTCCCTGTCTCTCTGTCAGTTTTTACAGTAAATGGTGATTGGTCATGCTTTGTTTAGGATTTTTTTGGGTGTGAATACCCAGCACACTGGCTACTTGTAGCTCTTTGCCTCTTGTGTTGGTGAAATTAGAAGAACCTGAAGAACCACACTTGGATTACTGAAAGGGTTCAGAATACTTGTCCTGATAGGATGATTACATTAAACTGAAGTCATTTACTAAAAAAAAATATGCTTGATCATGTTTTCAATCTATTCTAGTAGACACACTTACATACATACTTGATCTTTCTTCCACACACAGAACCTGGCATGAACTGTTTCATAAAGGGTAGATGAGAAGTTCCCATGAAGCAGAATTCTTGTATAGGCAGGAAATATACAGATAGGCAGTAATACAGGTCATAGATCTGAAAGGAGAATCAGACCTCAAGCACCATCTATTCAGAGTTTGCACAGAGCTCAAGAGAGTGACAGTAGTTTTCTTTTTAAAGTCAAAGGGGTCAGAGTCATGCTACTTTTCAATTCATTATACTTGGAAGCTAATGTACATTACCAGAATTGAGAACACTGTTTGAAAGCATGTGTTAAACGTATTATTTTTGTTAAATTGTATTTATGTACCTAATGCGTAGCATTTTTAAATGTACCCTGTAGTGTGACTTTTCACCTCACAGGAAATTAAGAAATAGAGAAGTTATTGAATGAAGAGCTCCAACAAAATCACAATTACAAAAACCTTGGAACTCACCATGTAACTGAATGTATCCAAAAGCCAAAAATCAGTGCAGTCAGCCAGAAATATACCAAATGTGACTATTCATTTTCTTCTGCTTTATCAAGCCTAATTGATGAGTGAGAAGCTTAATAAAAAGAAACAGGCAGCCTATTGTTGGCAGCCTCTAAATATATTCAAATGGCTGTTTGTAAGGACTGTACATGTCATATTTCTAGTCCTGCTGATGATGTGATAGGAAAATTCTCCTGTTTTTCTCTACCACTTGCCCCAGCCTTAATCTTATTACCATTATTATTTTTCTTCTTTCTACTGGGAGAACTAACAGGCAAAAATCCATCTAACTGGGCACATCTTCACTTAAAGTAGCTCTTGATGTGTCAGTTTGGTTTTGAACTGAAAGTCGATATGCCATAACTAACAGTCTGTTAGGGAGTGCCAAGAAACATCACTAACAGGATTTACTATAATTCATATGCATACATAAAATACATGAACATATCCCAACTGGAAACAAGATATCTGAATAAAATTAATAAAACAGAAAATGCTTCAAAATAGTATCCCATCCCTTGCCTTATATGCCTTATCTAAAATGACATAATAAGGTCTAAGTCCCTGTGATATTAGCAACAGTAAGATTTCTGAATGTCAAAGGACCTGACATTTGTCAAAATTGTGAGATACAAAGAGATAGTAAAGGTTGTTCTGCTGAAATCTGAAATCTATATAGTGGAAATTATTAACCAACTGGTTTGATGGTTGAACGCTAATGAAAGAACTTTGAAAAATACAAGCACTCTTGATTTGTATTGATTTATCATATAGAAAATGTTGCTAAAACTTTCATCATTCAAATGGATAGCACATTTATTGATGCAATACCCCTTTTGCCACTGGAGAAAGGAAAGGGGTACCCCAGTCTTTGGACAGTTCTAAAAATTCTGTCAGTTGGGATCATTTTGCGATGCTGTTGGTAGGTGCTTGACTCCTCCTCCTGATGTGCTAAAGAATGAAGCTAGTTGGCTCTGACTCAGTGAGACAAGGGGTAACCACTTGAAGATAGTGGCTAATACACTTGAACTCACAAATAATTCAAACTCAAACAAGTGTAAACCTTCTGTCAGTTGAGGTCAGCAGAAACAAGGGCTGGGTTCAATGTTCAGGGGTTCCTTTTTAACAATACAACACAGAACTAACTTGGGACACCATCAGTAACCTGGGCAAATTACACACCACTCCTTGGCTATGTCTACACCTACAAAAGCTAGTTCGAATTAGTTAATTCGACTAACTAATTCGAACTAATTTTAGTTACCATATTTTTCGGACTATAAGACGCACTTTTTTTCCCCCAAAAGTGGGGGGAAAATGAAGGTGCGTCTTATAGAACGAATGCTGGGTGCGCGGCCGCAGAGCGGCCGTCGCACCCCCTGCGCAGCCCAACAGCCCCCGCTGCTCCCTCCAACCCCCGGGCAGCCGCTTTGCCGCGGCACACCCGGCCTCTGGGCTGGCCCTCCCCGCCCCCAGGCTGGGACAGGCAGGCTCAGGCTCGGGTCCAGAGCGCGGGCCTGCCTGCCTGCCCCACGCTGCCGGGCCAGTGGGGTGGCTGCGGCAGCGGTGGGCTCCCAGGTTCCCACCCTGCTCCCACCCGCCGACCGCCTCCTTCCTGGGGCCGGGCCGGGGCCGGGCTAATACACGCCCTGGCCTCCCAGCACCGGGCCGGGATCAGCTCCCCCCCCACCGGCGGCTTCCCGGAGCCGCGGCAGGATCCTGCCCCGCCAG
>ML685895.1:212348-288377 GCA_007922175.1 Pelusios castaneus
GATAGATAGATAGATAGATAGATAGATAGATAGATAGATAGATAGATAGATAGACACGAACTCTAAGTATGGCTTAACAATTGATTAAACATACACAATTATTAAATAGACACATAGCATCAGAACTCATAGCCACTGTGTAATTAGTGATGCAATTTTATGTACATATATCAGATATAGGTTTAAAATTTTTTTAAGTGTCAATAAACATCAGTTGCACAACACACATGCACACAAACTAGTGAAAAATATAAATCCATTGATAATCAAAATTTACTGATAGCATTTTGCCTTTTTGATATTTTGATACTTTGCCTACTTGAGAACCTACTGGAGTTTAATTTAAGTTTATTTACATTGTATATTTAATATAATGCTGACAATTTGTGTTGTAATGGTTATAAAGCTTTAATTTATTAAAATCTTTATGCCTATTATCATGAAATTGTCTGATCTTCCCATTTGGTCTGTCCTCAATAATTTTGAGACACTGTGAAAATGTGAAATCAAGAAGAATAAAATAACTGCTTAAAATAATCAATAATATCTCTTTAAATTATAAAAAGTTGAATTATGCCAAGCCTAATCACACAAACATACACACACACACTCAGCCCACCTCTACTTCCTTAATTAAAGTAAAACTTATTCCAGATTCATGCCCTATTGTTATTATCTTTAAGCTAATCAAGTTGTCAGAGATAAAATTGTCCCTTATTTTTTTACCACAGTTAGTAACAGTACCTAATATTTGAACAAATTGGTTATTTGAAAAGCAATTCCACTGTTGCAAATCCTACTCCAGTGGAAATCTATGGGTGTAACACTACTGACTCATTTAGGACTAGAATCAGCCCCTTCTAACTGACAAGATCACTTCCCACTATTAGGTGCAAGTATATGTCTTTTGTAATTGTTCTATGTGTGTGTGTGTATGTATATGCCCTGTGAAACTGTCATTGCAAAACTGTTTAAATGATAAATGTTAGCTTTTTTGGTGTGCTTTCCAAAATCCAGAAAATGATAAGATAATATACCCCTAGGGAATAAAAAAATACTTCTACAGTTACTGTCTCTCAAGTGGGGGAAAAAGAAAAGTAAGGGGGAAAAAAACGTAGAATATACGAGCAAGAGTGTCTAAAACGAGCATACTAATGTTCTAAATTTGCATAAGACATTTACTGCAAAATCAGTGAAGATGAGTAAAACAAGGATTTATTATCATGTCTTTTATTCTTTGTTCCAGCTTAGCACTACAGGGAACTGATAGTTATAAAATACTTAACTTTTTTCCTCTCACCCTTCCCCTTCTCCCCCCCTCCACCTCCCGTTTTAGGATAACTGCTCCTCGCAAATATTTTTGTAAGCTTTATGCATGGAAAAGACTAAGTGTATTAGAAGTTGATAAAGATTGTTCAGTGATATATTTGCAAGATGGGATTTCTGTGAATATATTTTAATGCAAATCTTATCAACAAAATGTCAGTAGCAGCCTGGTGATATTTTATACACTTGCAATATTTTCACTCTAGGGCCACAGTAAGCTGCTCACCAGAGATTCAAACTTTAAGCAGAAGCAGAAAAAAATATGTACCATATATTTCAGATAAACAAAGTTGCTTCCTTAGACATTTTAGGTTTAAATAAAACTTGGGATTGAACATTTCATTAAGATAGTGTCAGGGAAGAAGCAAATGGATAAATAAATGCACTCAGGATGCTGTTGCTTACATGGTTCAAGTTGAAAGAGAAGTATATTTCCCTTAGGAACTTAATAAATATCATGCATTCCTGACTATGTCTTATTTTGGATGGGTTCTGTTTCATGCAAAAATCATTATTTTAAATTAATTTATATAAATTAAACTAATTATTCTGCTGCTGTGAGGCCTGTATTTTAGGCCTGTCGTTCATGTACCTTCTCCATTCGTTTTTGTGTTTGTTTGTTTTTGTTTTTTTATAGGGAGATGGAATGGAAGCCAACTGAAAACACTACTGTAGAAGTAAGCATATTTATGTGCAGTTTTTATTAAATTCTCCCCAGGGTTTTAAGTTTGTAAAGGGCTTTTGTTGTTTTTTTTAATAAGAGAATTTGGGCAATGGGATAGGAAGACTTTCCCCTCTAGGTCACCACTATGAACATGGTACATTTCAATAGCGACTGCCAGTTGTTACCTACTTGTAAGGAACTGGTGGGTTCACTTCATAGCACAAAGATGTCTACATCACAAAGGCTGCGTCTACACTTGTAAATTAAGTCGACTTAAGCTTGCTTAAGTCGACTTAATTTACCCTGCATCTACACTAGTTCTCTTAAGTCAACTTAAGCAGAGTCGACTTAAGGAAAATAAAGTCGACAATTAAAATTAAGTCTACTTTATTAAACCTCTTTAAATTCGACTTAGTGCTTTAAGTTGACTTAGGGCTACTCCACGTCCACACTGGCTAAGCTGACTTTCTAAAGTCAACTTCACCAGAAAAGTCGACTTAAAGGGAGGTTTAAGAAAGTTGACTTTAATTTTCCTTAAGTCGACTTAAGCAGCAGCTTAATTCGATTTAAGGAAAATGTAGTATGGACGCAGATTAAATTAAGTAGACTGAAGCAAGATTAAATCGACTTAATTTCTAAGTGTAGACGCACCCCAGAAGATTTATATCCCATACTCTTGATTTAGTACTGTTCAAAGAGCTTCAACAGAATTTGTTTCATGCTTCATTATTTTTAAAGCCCTTTTCATCCACTCAAATTCTCTCATAAACAGACTATCAAGCAATTAAAAATTGATAAGTAAATATATGTAAATGTAAGCTGCACAGTTTTATTTAGAGTTGTTTTAAACTTTTATATGTCAAGCACAGAACATTAAAATATGGTGTCATAATGATTTGGGGAAATCCATGCATAGTTTATAGATATACACACATTACCAGAGTGAGGCTGTCTGTCTAACATTCATTTATAAAGCAAATTGCAAGCCAAGCAAAAATGCAATTATCAAAAAATCAAAATTTTCTGCAGGAAAATTATATTTTTGCCAAAAAAAAAAAAGATTAAAATTGAAATATTTGAGGTTTTTGAGTCTCCCTGGAAATTTACTTTTGAATGAGTTCAATATTTAACTGCATTTCCCAGTTGTAGCATATTGTCTCATGGGAGTTATAGGTCAGAACGCCATTCTCTCCTATGGACTGGGTTCCCTGGAAGACTAAATATCTCATGATGGTCAAGGAATCCCCTCTGACAAAGCTGTGTAGTACATCATGAGAGAAATAGTTGAACCATGGGGGGAACCTTTTTAGGAAGAAAAAGATCATAACAGTTCTGAAATATAACTCACGTGGGGCAATGCATCACAAAAGGGAAATAAAGTTTAAGGTTAAAGGGCTTAATACAACAGTTTTTGGTCATTTCAACAAATAAAAAAAAAATCAATTTCAGAAATGCAAAATGGTTCAGCATTTCCAGATCAACTCTTTTAGGAATATTTGGTTTTGTGGAGAATTTTGATATTTCAACTTTTTGTCCCTAATTGGGTTAAAAATAAATGTTGCAGTCCTGGTATTTCCTGTAGGATGAAAATTCAGAGTTTTGCTCAGAACTAGTTTTAAGTTATCTGGGAACAAGGTTAAAAATGTCTTGTTTCCTTTTCTGTGAAATCTACTGTACTTTAAAAAAAAATCTGATTTCCAGCAGCGTATTAAATATTATAACCAGAGCCTGTATACTTCCCTCACCTTGTCAGTAAAGTTGTTGCACAATTAAGGAGTCATTAAAATGAAGTCAAGTTATCTTGTTCTCCCAAAGAACAGAAGCGTAAATAAGTGTTGTTAATAAGTAGGTTAAAGAAGGAAGAATATTTATTTTTGAACGTCTGGGTGGATATTTACAGATGGCAGTGACTAATTAAAAAAAAGTTACAAACCATAAACAAGTTGTGATCCTGTTAATCATTTTCATTGAACTATTATTCACATTGATTTATAATTTGTTGCTTAAGGATAGGTTTCAATAGAAGTAATCATGTTCCATGGAAGACTATAAAATTCATGCTATGGCTTTTTCTGCATCTGAGAGTTAAAGGATAGAGTGTAAACAAGTAGACAGGCAGCATACAACAATGGCCTTTTGTTCCAGTATGCTTCTTGACCTGCCATCAATGGAAATAAAATCATAGAAACTGGAAGAGATCATGAGAGGTCATCAAGTCCAGTCCTCTGCACTCATGGCAGGACTAAGTACCTTCTTAAACCATTCCGGACAGGTGTTTGTCTAAGTTGATTTTAAAAACTTCCAATGATGAAGATTCCGCAACCTCCCTAGGCAATTTATTCCAGTGGTTAATCACCCTAACAGTTAGGATTTTTTCCTAATGTCCAACCTAAACCTGCCTTGCCTTAATTTAAATCCATTGCTTCTTTTCCTGTCATCGGCAGTTAAGGAGAATAAATTTTATTCCTCCTTCTCGTAACAAACTTTTAGGTACTTGAAAACTGTTATCATGTCCCCTCTCAGTCTCCTCTTTTCCAGACTAAAGAAACCCAGCTTTTTCAATCTCATAAATCAAGAATTCCAGACCTTTAATCATGCTTGTTGATCTTCTTTGTACTTTCTCCAGTTTCTCCACATCTTTCCTGAAATGAGCTGGCCAGAATTGGACACAATTCTTCAGTTGAGGCCTAATCAGTGTGTAGTATAGCAGAAAACCTACTTCTCTTGTCTGACTTACTGTACTCCTGTTAATATATCCCTGAATGGTGTTTGCTTTTTTTGCAACAGCATTATACTCTTCATTCATATTTTACTTGTGGTCCACTATGACACCCAGATCACTTTCTGGAGTACTCCTTCTTAGGCAGTCATTGCCTATTTTGTATGTGTGTGATGGATTGCTCTCTCCCAAGTGGAATACTTTGCATTTGTCTGTCTTGAATTTCATTCTATTTACCTCAGACCATTTCACTGGCTTGTCCAAATCATTTTGAATTGTGATCCTCCAAAGCACTTGCAACTCCTCCCAACTTGGTATCATCTGCAAACTTTACAAGTGTACTCTCTATGCCATCATCTATATCATTGATGAAAATATTTAACAGAAGTGGACCCAGAACCAATCCCTGCAGTATCCTGCTCATTATGCCCTGTGAGCATGACCGTGAACCATTGATAACTACTCTCTGGGAGTGGTTATCCAACCAGTTTTGCACCCATCTTATAGTAGCTCTATCTAGATTGTAGTTCTCTAGTTTGTTAATGAGAAGGTGATTTGAGACCATATCAAAAGCCTTACTAAAGTCTAGATATACCACATTTATTGCTTCCCTCCATCCACAAGGCTTGTTACCCCATTTTAGAAAGCTCTTTGCCTTATTTGACATGATTTGTTCTTGACAAATCCATGCTATCACTTAACACCTTATTCTCTACTAGATGTTTGCTCATTGATTCCTTACTTCTTTACTTCATTATTGAGACATGAAGAGCAATTGACATGGAGAACAATTAATCACAATCCTCTGTACACAAGCCCTTATCATATTTGAAGACTTATTATGTCCCTTCACTATCCTTTTCTCAAGACCAAATATTCTCAGTTTTTTTTTTTTAATTTTTACTCACAGATCATTTAATCATTTTTTTCTAGCTCTACTCTGGACTCCCTCTAGTAGAATCCAGAAGATCTTAACAGGAGAACAGGGATGAATTACCGGATGGGCCTATGGGGCCCTTGCCAAGGGGCCTGCACATCATGAGGGGGGGAGGGAGGGAGGGAGACTGCCTGGGAGACCACCTGCCCTGCCAATGCTGGGGATGGGCAGGGCCACCCTGGGCCAGAGGCTGGGCTCCATGCTTCCGCCCCACTCCTGGGCCAACTGGTCCCCCCCCCCACACTTAAGTAGCCTTAAATTGGCCTAAATTACTCCCCATCCACACTGGACTTTCGTTAAGCTGATTTAAGAAATTCCTTAAGTCAACTTAATGAAAGCTTAAGTCAACTTAGTAAGAACCGCTGGTTAGGTCGACATAACCCTTGAGTCCTTAGGTTGATTGAAGCACACTGTGGACATGGATTAACCCTTAAATTGACTTAATTAAGTCGACTTAACAGTAGTTATGTCGACTTACTAAGTCTATGTTGTGGGCAACCACTTTGTTAAGTCGACTTAATAGGGCTGACTTTAAGTCAACTTAAAGTCAACCTTATTAAGTTGACTTAACAAAGTCGACCTAACTTTTTCTAGTGTAGACATAGCCATTGGTATGTGTTAGTGAGTTTCAATTGACCTGCCTGTTCATTGTGTACCCACAACTCACTGATGTCATGCCTTGTACCGAATATCAGCAAAAAGCCACCAACGTATTAATCATTAATATTATTGTCTGGAAATGTACAATTAAAAATTGCAGACACATTGGGAATTATGTTCTTAAAATATATCTACCAGGCAGGGCTGACGTTACCCCATTCTAGACAAAAGAATGTGTTTTTGCCACCTTCAATGTTCTTCCAATGTACACTAAGGATATCTCTTTAGTTAAAAACCTGCAACTGGCCCATATAAGCTGACTCTGGTTTGGGCTAAGGGGCCCGTTTACCTGTGGTGTAGATGTTCGAAGTCAGCTAGAGAGTTCCAAAGCTCAGTCTCCGAACAAACCTTAATTTCTACACAGATACTGAAATGACCACATTGATCTTTTTAGCACACTAGCTCAAGCAGAGCTAAGATGAGTTTGTCTACTCACATTGGGGAACACGTGTACAGCTGCTTTGTAGACACATCCCTTAACAATACAATGGTACTGGTCAACAGTTAGTAATAATCTGAAATGTGGCAGAACTAGGAAGCAAGATTACAGCATCTGAAACCACAAAGTGTTATTCCTCCAAAATCTGGGAGAAGTTTAATTCATTTAAGGACACCTCTGTCCTTTTGTAGGTCAAGAAAACAAATAATAAAAAATATATAAATCAAATGTTTCATGTCTCTCAAGAACAAAAACCTAAGGACCATTTGCAGTATGGAATACTAGATCAGGAACGGCAGGCAGGTTAAATAGGGAGATGTTATTTAATTACACAAAAAGAATAAATATGCCTGTTTTCTGATATCGTGAATGAGGTGAGAGGCAGACTACTGAGAAAAGCTCTGGATGAAGAAAAAAGAGGAAAAGGCATGAGTGACATCATGATAGTGGTCTACTATAGACCACCAAATAAAGAGAAGAAAGTGGATGGGATATTTCTTGAACAAGAAAAGAGAAAATCCCAAACACAAGAATTGGTAGTAATCGGGGATTCCACCTACCCAAACATCTGTTGGGAAAACAAAACAGCAAAACAATTAGTTCTTGAAATGTCCAATTAGTTCTTGGAATCTATTTGGAACTACTTTTTGTTTAAGAAGGTGGAGGAAGTAGTCAATGGACACACATTTTAGAATTGACTCTTACAAACAGGGAGGTTGTGAGTCTAAAAATTAAAGGCAAGTTCAGTGAAAATGATCAAGAAATGATAGATGTCATGATTCTAAGAAAAGGAAGAAGTGAAAGCAGCAGAATAAGGATAAAGGTCTTCAAAAAAGCACACTTTAAAAAACTCAGAAAACTGGTAGGTAATGTCCCTTGGAAAGAAAATCTAAGGGAAAAGGGAATTTAAAATTTAAGAGCTTTTCTAAAGAGATAATATTAAAAGCTTAATAGCAAACTATCCTGGATGTGAAGGAAAAATAGAAAGAACAGTAAGAAGCCAGTATGCAGGAGCTCTCGAATAACCTGAAAATCAAAAAGGAAGTTGCAAAAAGTGGAAATATGGACAAATTACTAATGATGAGTATAATAGGATAGCACAAACATGAAAGGGGAAAAAAATTGAAAGGCTACGGCACAAAATGAGTTACAGGTAGCAAGGGACATAAAAAAAGTAAAAAAATAAGATGTTCTGTAAATATATTAGGAACAGAAAGATTAAAAGAGAAGAGAAAAGAGAAAAATTAAGGGAAGTGTAGACCATCTACTCTGGAAGGAAGGAGAGATAATAATGGACAATATCATGAAAGGAAGGTTGCTTACCCTGGTGTAGTAACTGTAGTTCTCCGAGATGTGTGTCCCCGTGGGTGCTCCACTGTTGGTGTGTGCACTTGCACCATACCACGGATCGGAGATGTGCCTACCTGTACTCGCCACGGTCGCATAACCAGAGGGGACTGTCTCGCGGACAGTTTGGCGTCCTTCAACGGTCGCGCGATCAGATCCTCCCTCGGTTCCCTCTCTAACCGTGAGTGAATGGATGTTGCCCAAAGAAGAGAGGAGTGGTGGGAGGGTAGTGGAGCACCCATGGAGATGCACATCTCAGAGAACTCCAGTTACTACACCAAAGTGAGCAACCTTCCCTTCTCCTCCGAGTAGTGTCTCCGTGGGTGCTTCACTGGTAGTTCTGCGCCTGATATTTTATAGCATGTCCTTATGCAATTAACTATGATCATTGATAATCTTTGCTTTGAAATAGATGTACCCTTATTTCTTTCTGCTATAGAGATGAATAGTCTATTTGTGTTTCTAAATGATTTTGTTCTTTCCAGATAGGACGCGAGTGCCCAGCGGACATCGAGGGTATGCAGGATGGCATCCTCTGTGTTCGAGTGAGGTTTCGGACAGAATATAGGTAAGTGTATAGTCTGGTTAGTGTGGAAGGGTGAGGACCTCTTTGGTAAGAATTTTGGGGGGGTGGTAAGCAGACTTTGTCTTTACGAAAAATTGTATATAGGGGGTCTGCCATGAGTGTCGCCAGTTCGCTTATTCATCTAGCTGATGTGACTGCAGTTAGAAAGAGCACTTTCATCGTCAAATGGTTTAGTGACACATTAGCCAAAGATTCAAATGGCGGTTTTGTGAGACTCTTCAATACAAGTGGTAGATCCCATGCTGGGTCGGGAGGGCGGATCTCCGGGTATAGATTTCTGATACCCACCAAGAATCTCTTAATGTTTAGATTAGAGAATACTGATGTATCCTGTATATGGTTGTGAAACGTGGCGATCGCTGCTAAGTGTACTTTTATCGAACTAAGTGCGAGTCCTTCCTTTTTCAGGTTTAAGAGGTTCTCAAGTATATCTTGGACAGGTGCAGAATACGGGAAGTTCTATGATTTACCACACCACTTGGAGAACCTGTGCCATTTATGCAGGTAATTTTTGCGGGTAGACGGTTTTCTGCTATTCAAGAGTATATATCTGACCGAGTCTGAGCAGAGTAGTTCCTGACCTTGCAACCACATATCAGCCATGCTTTTAGGTGGAGACATTCGGGATTTGGGTGTAGGATTCTCCCTCTGTCTTGTGACAAGAGGAGTGGATGAAGGGGTAGAGGGATTGGAGCTGTACACAGCATTTGTATTAGCAGTGTGTACCATGGCTGTCTGGACCATGCGGGGGCAATGAGGATCATTTTGGTCTGTTCGTGCTTAGCTTTGATCAGAGTCTTTAGGATTAATGGAATTGGTGGAAATGCATAAGCGAATGTGTGGGTCCATGGGATAAGGAATGCATCTCCTTTGGAGTTCTTTCCGATACCGGCTCTTGAAAAGTATGTGTGGCATTTGCGGTTTTGGTAAGTGGCAAAAAGATTGAGGGGTGGCCCCAATATGTGAAGATGTTGTTTATAATGGTAGCATAGATCTTCCATTCGTGGTTGTGGTTAAAGAGTCTGCTTAGAGAGTCTGCCATTGTGTTTAAGACTTCCAGTAGCTGTGCCGCTGATATGGTTATGTTGTTTCTGATGCACCAATGCTATAGCTTTGTGGCTTCTGCACACAGGGAGTTTGATCTGGCTCCTCCCTGTCTGTTCACGTAAAACATGCAAGCCGTGTGTAGGCGTCCTGGGTCACGGGTGATGTAGAGGGTGCCCCCTTCGGGTGCTTTGGGGGAATTAGCAGTGGTGGGGTGCCCTTTTTGGCACACAGTCCATTGGCCCCGGCCCTCAGGCTGGGCGGAGCAGGCAAAGTACAGAGTCAGTTGCCCCCGGCCCTCAGGCAGGGTGGGGCAGGCACAAGGTAAAGAGTCCGTGGCCCCCGGCCCTCAGGCAGGGCGGGGCAGGCAAAGTACAGAGTCAGTTGCCCCCGGCCCTCAGGCAGGGTGGGGCAGGCACAAAGTACAGAGTCAGTTGCCCCCGGTCCTCAGGCAGGGCGGGGTAGGCACAAAGTACAGAGTCAGTTGCCCCTGGCCCTCAGGCAGGGTGAGGCAGGCACAACGTACAGAGTCAGTTGCCCCCGGCCCTCAGGCAGGGCGGGGCAGGTACAGAGCAAACAAACCTCTGTGGAGGGTTGTAAGGAGTTTGAATACTCCGGGTGGTTAGGGAAAAGGGGTGAAGGAGGGGGACGCAGGCCCACCCACTCCACTGCATCCCAGCCCAGGGCCCTATTCAGTGGCAGAGGCATCTGCCACTGTGGTCAGCGGGGCTCCTGCCGAAACGCGCTGACCCTGGGTGGCTCCGCCACTCACTAGGCGGTAGCCAACCGCCCCTGGGCTTCTTCCTCCCTTCCCTGGGTTTGGGGTACCTGGGTCCGCTGGGTCGTTCTCCAGGTCTCCAGGGTAGATAGCTAGGGGAATCCCCACCAGGCCATCCAGGTCCATAGGGAGGTCGGGGAGGTCCTCAATCTCCTCCACTGAAGGCAGTTCCTCGAGGTCGTAGGGCCCAAGCGCTGCTGGTGTGTCCTCTGGTGCCCTGAGGTCCTCGGCAGAGGGAAGCTCCTCGAGGTTGCAGGGCCGCAGCAGCTCCTCAGGGTCCTCGGCAGGGTGCGTCTCTGCCCCTGGGGCCTGATGCACCCGGGATCGATCTCCTGCCTTTCCCTCGGGGATCCCTTCCCAGTCACGGGGCCCTGGTAAACTGGGTAGGCCCTTGGGCTGGATGGCCAGAGCGGATCGGGCTGGCCTCCTGGTAGGGGCCTGGGTCTCTCCGGTTCGCCCCCGGAGACGAGCCACATCCTTCCCCTTCAGCAGCTTTCCCCCTACTGAGCTGGCTGGCTGGGCCTTTATACTTCCTCTTTCTTTCTGGGCTCCGCCCTTCTGCTTCCTGGGCTGGAGCCCTGCAGTTCCCAGGTTTGTCCAGGGGGGGCGTCCAGGCCCTTCCTCAGGCCCCGGCTCCGAGGGTGGCCACAGCCCTTCCCTACACCGTGTTGTCTGTCATAATTTTTGTGTGCTTGTACATCAAGTGATTTTGGAAATGAGCGCATGCATTGCGGACTGTGTGCAGCTCTAACAAGTTTATGTGAAGAGATGATTCTTCACGCCTCTGTCTCCTTAATGGGGATGGTGTCGGGGACTTCCTTCTCTTTTGAAGTCCAGGTGGTGAAGTTAAATGCCACTTTGCCAGGCTAGCAGCTGATGAGGCTTTCTCCTGCCCAGGGTCAGAGGCAGGTCTGAGACACTTTTCCATAAGTAAGAGCTTGAGATGGAGGTCATGGTCTTGTCTCACTCTTGTGCTGAGATTTCGGCAATGGGAGCATTTGTTCATGTTATGCTCCTCTCCTAAGCATTTTATACAAGCCGGATGCCCATCTGAGGTGGGCATAGTGTCCTGACAGGATTCACAGCGTTTAAATCCCGGGGAGCCCGGCATTTTGCCAGCTCTTGGGTTTGCCACTTGTCCGTCTCTTCTTTCCCCCTCCCCCCCTTTTTTAAATAAGGTTAAAGGAAAAAGGGGTGAAAGTTAAAGAATTTGTCTAAATTAAAATAAAGTCTAGTGGAGAACTAAAAGATAGAGAGTGGCAAGTGAGTGTGAGGAGAGTTCCTGAGTCCATCTGTGGTTGTGAGCGGTAAGAGAGGAACTGAGGGGGGATCGGGTCACGCGACCGTTGAAAGGCGCCAAACTGTCCGCGAGACAGTCCCCTCCAGTTGCATGACCCTGGCGAGTACAGCTAGGAACATCTCCAACAGTGGAGCTCCCACGGGGACACTACTCAGAGGAGAAGAGGGAGGTATTTAATGTCTGTTTTCTTTCAGTCTTCACTAAAAAGGCAAATTGTAACCAGATATTTAACATAATTAATATTAAACAAACAAACAAACAAAAAAATCCAGGGGAAGGAACACAAGCCAAAACAGAGAAAAAGGAACAGTTTAGATAATAATTAGATAAATTAGTTGTTTTCAAGTTAGCAAAGCCAGGTTCATCATAGGATATTTAAAGAACTAGCTAAAGTACTCTTGGAACTATTACCAAATATATTTGAGAATTCATGCTGCACAGGTAAGGTCCCAGAGGACTGGAGTATGCACTGGGCCAGCTGCTCTGCACTGGGAGAGGGGAGGGCCAGCCTAGAGGCCGGGCGAAGCAACTCTTGCCCCGCCGCCTTCAGCTCACTGCTGAAGGCAGCCGGGAGCAGGGTGAAGTGCAGCCAGGCAAGCCGCAGCGTGGGACCTGCACTGCCCCGCTGGAAGCGGGACAGTGCAGGGCCCATGTAACCGTGGGGCTCGGGGCGATTGCCCCGTTCGCCGCCCCCCTCCCCCTGAGAGGACGGCCCTGCCAACAGAGGTTGTGAAATCCCCATCATTAGAGGTTGTGAAGAACAGTTTAGACAACACTTGTCAGGGATGGTGTAGTTTTGGTGGTCCTGCCTCAACAAACTGGGTTGGATTTGATGACATCCTGAAATTCTTTCCAACTGTACATTTTTATGATTCTATTTCACTGTAATCTATACTGTTTGGAACCACTATTACTTTAGCAGAAAACAAAGATGAGACAGTAAGTTGAAAGCTGTAGGAAATAAACAGATACATTACTTTTAATAAATTGAATTGTCACTGTAACTAATAGTCCACCATGAAAGTAGTAATGTTCTTTTTTATTATTACTTGTAGCTATATATGAGAAGATATGTTAGGAAGTCTGTACCTAAGAGTTTGTCTATATAGGGTGTTTACTGCATGCTAAGGTGAAGCATAAGAGTTTGTGTACAGTACATAGGCAACTATAATAGCATACACCTGGGACAGCTGTACCTTGTTTCAATTCACATAATTGTTTACACATTGTATGCATGACAGGTGCTTGATGTGCACTAAGCTTCTGGAATTCTGGGAAGGTATCCCATGGTCCTTTGCTTCACTTTTGAATTGTGTACATTCTGGGATTTTTCTCATTGTTCATTGTTGGATACATACTGGAAGACAGAGGAAGTGAATGGAATTCTGGGTGCTGGAGGTCAATCTCACAAAGTCCTGTGGTTTCTCTCTGTGCAGATTAGTGCCATTTTGCTATAAAGTGCCATTCTCTGATGTAAGGAGGTACAATTCCATTGATTTCAATGGCATTGCACCTGGTTACACTAAAACTAAATTGGTCAATGGCTTTAGAATCACAGTTTCATCTATCTATCTATCTATCTATCTATCTATCTATCTATCTGAGGCACCCATGCATTATCTGATATATACATAGAGATTCCAGTTATGGACCCCAATTCTACAATCAGAATCCTGTGCTCAAAGGGAGCACCAGCGTATAATTCTCAATGCAGTACAGGGACCACTGGTGTCAAGAGGTCCACCTGGATGCATTTTCCCCTCCTATGAAATTTGCAGCTCTAGTAATGGTAGAATTTAGATAATAATTTTATCTCCAGTGCTTTTCCAAACCAACTAAGCCTTGTAAGATCGGAAGAAGTATCATGAGATTCTGATTTAGGCACTGTACAAGGGTCAGGAAATCTGGGTTCAATTCTGACTCTCTGCATGATCCTGGGAAAGTCACTTAGTCTCCCTTTGCTTCACTTCCTGAGGAAAGAACACTTTTAATATCTATGTGTTCTATTTTTTAGAATTTTCTTGAATAAATATCAAATTATATCTATACAGCCACCACTTTATTAAAATCCGGTGTTAAGTATCTTTCTAAATAGTGATAACTAATGACTGTTTAATATGTATATATGTAAGAAAGGCTGCTTAAACCATTAAGCTTTAGAGTTTTCACATACTTTTAAAAGCAGCAGTGAAGACTTATTTAAGAAGATATTTCTGAAAAGTTGTAGCTATAGATTGTGAGATCTTTGGAGCAGGGACTACACTACATCATCTGATGTGTTTGGAAAGTAACTAACCTATTTTGTAGCTATTCTAAACTGTGAACTGGTTTGGCAGCTTTAACAGCTCCCTCTTACGGGACTCTGTAGAGGTCTTATAGGCTATGTCTACACTAGAAATGCTAAGTCGACTCTGTTAAGTCAACTTAGAGTCTACACTAGACTCTTAAGTTGACTGGCTAGGTCAACGGAGAGCCGCAGCTCCCTTCCCGGGCTAGGGGAGCCACAGCTCCCAATGACAAGGATGATAAATGTCAGCAAATATGTTCTCTTTCTGTTTGAGGGAGTCTTTGAAGCAAGGGTACCAATTCCTGGCTGACAGGAATTTGCATTGGACCAAGTATTTCAAAGATTAATAGCTTGTCAGAAATAGCTCAAGCCAATAACACTGATCTGTAAAATCATGTGTTCCAATGTAGGGAAACATTTCATGCTCAACACTAAAAAAATATATATGCACTCTTGGCAGATTTTAAACCAATATGTAAAATGTCAATAATATTATTAGTCAAGACTGCATGATAAATGAGAATGAAAAACTTAAATTTGAAAGCTAGACATAAATAAGATTTTAAAGATTTTTCCAATTAAAGTAAAAGCACAATTGAATTCACTGTCTGACAAACTGTGGAATGAAGAAAAAAATCAAGGCATTCATCACTTATTAGCAGAAGATATAGCCTATGACCAAAATGAGATCAGCCCCTTACACAAGTTTTCTTTTTCCTAGAAATATAGTACTCAGTGGCTTGTGTGTGTGTGGGGGGGGGGTTGTTTTTTTGTTTTTTTTTAAAACTATGCCAACTATAACAATTTGAGCGTTCTATACCACCAGTGACTTTGGAATGCATTTTAAAATAACACAACCAGGAATTTTACTATTTCAAAATGCACAAGTACTACTATTTAATATTTTGTAGCGACTATAAATGCATAGTGATATATAAGGAGAACTGAGTAATGATAGAGTAATTCCAATGCATACGTCGGTAACAAGGGAATATTTCTCTCCTTCAAAAATGTGGTGTTGGTGCATTATGAGGCATCAGAATGAACGAGGGACATGTGTGAAATCCTGGTTCCACTGAAGTCAATGGGTGATTTGCCATTGACTTCATTGGGGCCAGGATTTTGCAACAAGTTATTTCACCTGGCTGACATGTGCACCTATTAAATAATAATATACATCTTAGTGTGCATATTTGAAATTCAAAAATAATCTCTGGAAGCCTGAACTCTGGAACCCTTCTACCTCTCCGGGTCCTAAAGCCCAGGCTCCAGTCCGAGTTTGGAAGTCTACATAGCAAAGAAACAATCTTGCAGGAGTCAGCTAGTATGGGCCAGCTGCATGTGGCTAGTTTCTCTTTAGACACAGTAAACTTTGACTATGGAGATCACTCAATCAGTTTGCTCCTTTATCTAAAGTAGTAGTTTAGTGATAATCTTCTATAGAAAGAAAGAGAGAGAAAAAAAGAACTAAATCACCCAGAATAGGCTTTTAAAAAAAACTTTTAAGTCAGTACTATATCAAACAGTTGTCATCTATTTCCCATCTAACTCTGAAATGTTATCTTTTAAATTAGTTTTGTGCTTTGTGTAGCTGAAGCTGCTTTCCTCCCTAGCACACGTCACATCATAGGCAATTGACTTTGGTTTATTATGTAACTGAGGAACATGGTCTACTGCAGATGGCATCTTTTGCCTCTTCAGTTTCCTACATTCAATATGGTACAGCTAATGATATCCGTGGAGATCTAGTGAGAGACTGTGTTCCAGGAAGGAGGGATTGTGCTTGTGGCAGAAGGTTCAGCCTAAAGTGAAAAAACATTTTGATTAGGATTTGTGTTTTGTTTGCTAGTTTCCCCTTAAAAAGTCTCCCCTCAGAGTAATATCATAAGAATCAAGTTTTATCTCACCTTTGAAAGACATATAAAAATTTCCCTTGGGTTGGCAAATATATGGAAAAGATCTTAGAGAAATGGCAACACAACAAACAACATTTTAAAAATGGCACCATATTTGTACAGAGAAAGGAAGGAGTAAAATAAATCTACTTTAAGTATTTTTATATTCATTTGATTTATCCCTTAAATTGATCTACAACAGTTAGTTATTCTATTATAAAAATAATGTTATCACAAGTTTTATAGGATACATTTATTATTTTTCATTGGAAATATAACAATTCCCAACTGAATAGCCTCTCTTCCATCTAATGGGAATTAAAAATCTGGATTTTTTCTAATTTGAATCTTTATGAAGGTACATATTCAAAATGTGAAGTAGAAGGAAATGTGCCAAATGACAGGTGGCTGCTGTCCCCGTTTCTCCTATAATGCATTCTGTACTTATTACTTTGGCTCAGGAAAATGTCACAGCCTTTACATTCTCAGTTCCAGATATTCTTGTCCTATATAGTAGACGGTAACTTTACGATGTTCCATTGCTTAACATGTGCTGTGCATTAAAGCCTATTGGAGACTGAAGTGAAAATGTAAAATCTGATTAAATATCAGTTTCTGCATGAAATCTAAAACTTTTTTTAAAAGGGATCTTCAGAAAGAGTTGAAGATTTTTAGAACAGGATCTTAAGAAATTATACATTTTGTTTACTGTAAGTTAAATGTCTAGGGGTCACTGCTTCCAGTGTATGAGCTATGTGATGAGGTGGCCTGCCTGACTCCTATGTAAAGATAGTAGATCCTGGTCATCAGCAACCCACCCTGCCATGTGGTATGGCCCTCTAAGGGGTCATAAGGTCTGATGTCTCAGGAAAGAGCAGTGTTGTGAGGGGAAGGGGAGAAATCCTGTCACTGTATCTTTAAAGGCTCAGGAGACTTTCAGAAAGGGCAGGGCCAGGCTTCCCCAGACACCCAGCCCAACCAGTTAGGAATGATTTGGGTGAAGAGGAACAGCTGCTTCTTTCTCCATAGCAAGGCAGATGTTGGAAAAGACTACAGAGACTAGAAAGTCTTCTGGAGGCCCTTGAATTAGCAACGAGAGTAGACACCAATAGGAGGAAGCTTCCTCCTGGATGCTACTAACCTGAATATTAATTGGGGGGAAAAATCATCCACGGAGGGAGAAGCTTAGTAAGGCCCTAAACCTGGTTAAATTGTAACTAAGCTCCAAGAAGGAGAGCTGGAGCTCCTGCTACAAGGAGAGAGAGTGACTGATTAAATCACAGCCCCAGCTCCTGGATGTTGGAGGGGAATTGGGGTCCAATACATATTAAAAGCCAGCAAACAAAGTGTTAAAGAAGTGGTGCTTTATTAGGCTGCAGTTTGACTGTTTAGGGAGAGGGAAAGGGCATTCACGCTGATTCACTCATACCTCAGCAAGGGAAATCACTGCCAGCATGACATCAATGGAGTTGGAGCCAAGGTGGATACAGGAGCAGGTCTGCAGGAGCAGGTCTCTGGAAGTGGGAGCGTCTCAGGAGGTCGTGGTTGTGCTCGATTACTCCAGTTCCTCAGGCAGGCAAAAAGTTACATAGCTACCAGGTAAAAAAGTCTTAAAGCAGAAAACTTCCTTCTCAAAGCCAGTGCTTGGGCTAGCTGCCCAAGGCAGCTGTGCTTTCTGTGATTGGCTGTCTCAGACAGCAATGCTTTGCAAGTCTGGTAACTTTATACTTCTTATCAGTAGATTTTCAAAGCATTCTCACACCAACAGGCAACTGGATTTTTACAAGCCTTGCAGTTTTTTGCTTTTATACTTAATAGTAATTCACCCACACTTTCTCATAAGTTCTAGGCACAAGGGGGGGGCGAAGAGGGGGGACAAACAGAAATACAAAGCAATCTTTAAAATAAGTAGAGAGCGAAAAAAGGGGTCGGCAGGGAAGGAGGGGAGATGGCAGTTTGCCTACCCAACGTAGGAAGGGTACTGAGGTATGGATGTCTCCTGAATTAGGACAGAGTGAGGAGGATCTTAACGTATGTCCATACCTCACACACTCTTTATGGTGGTATGTAGAATACCTGCTGCTGGAGTCTTTCCCGGATGTGGTGAAAGGCTCTGGCAGGGGAGAGGCAGCAGGGAAAGCCCCCATCAGCTCCCTGCGGCTGGGCCCTTCCCCCTCACCCCTCCCAGCCAGAGAATTTCACTGACAAACATAGCTATATACCAGAGTGTGGTTCCCGCCTGCTCTCCCTGCAGCATTTAGCCATGTGTATCCTCTATGTCACTACCCGTGCATGTAGCGTGCCGTGAAGACATAACCTTATAGGTGTGATCTGGAGCAACTGACAAAGTCACTCTTTATAGAAAATTCAATACATCAGACCCCACAAAGGGGATGGACACTCTGAACACAATTTAAGTTTGTTGATTGACTGAAAGAACCCAAGGGGCAAAGGGAGTACAGCATGCACCAGCCAGGACACAAGGTAGTATACAAAAGATGCTGAGCCTTTCACACACTCCTTTAATGTAGAACTCATTGTCTTCAGATAGTTACAATTTGGATACTGATTTTTTTCCCATAATAGATTTGCTAAATGTAAGTCTGACCATTGATTTTTTTGCCTCTCTTTCAATAATAAAAATTAATTTTAAAACAATGGACCAGATCAGCAGATTGGGTTCTTTCCCCCTTCATGCATAATAAGGAGCCAGCCACCTTCTTGACAACTGCACAGATCTCTTCAGGATCCAGGATCCAAGGTAAGAAAGAGGATGGGTGCCTGTGAAGGGATCATCTCACCATTAGTGCCTCTTCATGGTTATGCGTGGCACAGAAGCTCTCTCTCTCTCTCTGCTGCTAGCTGCTCTATCCCTGCAGTGCCCTGTCTCTTCCTGTGACTTGGCCCACCAGCCAGGTCACTTCAAGGTGTCTCCCCTTCCAGCATAGTCCATAAACAAACAGAAAGGGAAACAAATATAAATAAACAGAGTTAATAAGAGACAGAGGGGAATAACTTCCTCTAAGGATGCATCAGGGTCTGACCCTCCTTTTCTTCAGCTTTGGGACTTCAGTCAATGATTGCCTAGGAAGCTCCTGACTTCAGATCAGACCTTTCTCTGGAGCTGAAGGCTGTGCTTATTTTTCTCTTCACTTGACTGTCAACAAATGAACTGTTTTGATCACCTTTTTAAATTTTCCTCCAGTTTGTGTGCGCCTTGCCATTGTGGTGGGGCAGAACTGGCTGAGCCCAAAGTAGCTTCTTAACCCCATCACAGTACCATCAATTTTGATCAGAAGCCAAAATAATATAGGGTTTCCCTAACTTCTGAGAAAAGATGCTATTGACTGCAGAACTCCTTTATTTAAGTGAGGCATGAAAGCCCAGAGAGTATCATTTGTGTTCTGTAGAATCCTTATTTATGTCCCACAGAACTGCAATACTTTTAAAACCAAGGAATGATAGGATCATTTTTCTACAGCTGTATCCTTTAACAGAAAGTGTTGTTCCAGTTAGGATTTCTTTTAGCACACAATAACCCATTATGTCAGGACCCCAATAATGCCAATCGATAAAGTTTGCAGCTAACACAAATTGGGGAAATGGTAATGAAGAGGACAAGTCAATGATATAGACAGAGTGATCTGGATTGCTTGTATCCAGTTTACCTAACTATCAATGTGCATTTTAATATGGTTAACTGTAAACATGCGACATATGAACAAAGAATATAGGCCACACTTATAGATAGAGAATTCTACATGGGAAGCAATGGTTCTGAAAAAAAAATAATTGGGGATTGAGATGGATAATCAGCTGAATATGAGCTCCCAGAACAATGCTGTGGCCAAAAGAGCTCCTGTGACCCTTGCCTGCATAAACAGTGAGTGGGAGTTGAGAGGTTATTTTGCTTCTTTATTTGGCACTGATGCAACTGCTGCTGAAACACTGGGTCTAGTTTTGGTGCTCACAGTTCAAGAAGGATGTTTAATTGGATAGGGTTCAGAGAAGAGCCATGAGAATGACTGAAGGATTAGAAAACATGCCTTACAGTGATTGACTCAAGGAGCTCAATCTATTGAATTTAAGAAAGAGAAGGTTAAGGGTAGGCTTGATTACAGTCCATATATCTCTACATGGGAACCAAAAAATTGATAATGGAACAGTAAATGCAATCAATCACTGGAACAATTTACCAAGGGTTATAGGTTGATTCTCCATCATTGGCAAGTTTTAAATCAAGATTTCATTTTTTCCCTCCCTAAGTGATCCATCATGATTATCTAATCTGACCTCCTGCACATTACAGGCCCCAAAACTTAATCCATCATCTCCTTTAATAGACCCATATTCTCTGGCTAAGATACTGAAATTCTGAAAGCATGATTTAAAGACTTTAAGTTACAGAAAATCCAATATTTACACTAGGTTAAACCACCAAGTACCCATGCTTCAGAAGATATGCTCTAGGAATTACTTTGGGGAAGTTTTCTGGCCTGTGTTATACAGGAGGTTGAACTGTATGATTACAATGGTCCCTTCTAGCACTGGAATCTCTGATTATAGCTGTAATCAGAAAGCAACATTCTCTTCTGCATAATGAGAAGAATGACCAGTACATTTACACAAGTGAAGTTGCATGAAGTTCTGCTATTGAGATGGTGGTCTGAGGACACTTGCATCCTCACTTCTGTACCTGGTAAAATTACAGCTACAGAACCAATAAAAGACTTGCTTCCTCTGGAACTTGAATATTAGGCTGAGGAAATAATACTAATATGTTTAGCAAATTTCATATTCAATTGACCTATCTCTGTACACTGTAGTTAAATTGTGATATTAATTATCAGTGCTATTAAACAGTTTCATGAAAGGCAGCCAATATAAGATTGCAATGGTTTTTAAACTGTGATATGTGTACCAATGGTTGGAGATAGGCTAATCACAAAGAAAGCAGAGTTGGTTTATCAGAATTAGAATCTATTATACAAAGACGATGCACAAAGTACATTTTTTTCAGTTTTAGATGCGGTACACTCAGGTCATAAGGTTTGAACACTTGCTGTGCTAAAATATATTTCCATTTCATAGCTGATTAACTTCATACTTATGAGATTCTGAGTCCTATAGGCTGGAAAATTATACTCTAAAACAATTATTGTTTTAATAATGTATGAACATACCTAATTAAAATTCAAGAATATCCAGTATATATACACATTTATAATTTCCTACAGATCGGTTCTGACACCTAATCTAATACAAAACAAGATATTGAAAATCTAAATTTCCCTTAGATTTAAAAGAAATTTCTATATATGCATCTTTCTTTCAGGAGTTTGTCTATTAAAATATTTAAATGCACATGATAATTTGATTCTGGACAACCAAAATAAATACAATAATTTCCTTCTTGAATAAATATCAGAGATGAGGGAAAATTCAAGCCCAGAAGTCTTTTATGATGAACCTAGTAGTTTGTGGTAGGGCAAATTAATATAAACAGTCACATAATCAGACAGTTCACATTGATATCGATGCCTTTTAATATCCCCTTACATGGCTACAAGTGCTAATTCATGCAACTTTTCTGCTTTCAACACCATTACTACTGCATCAACATGTCACCTAAATAACTGTAATTAAGCATTCTCTGTAGTGCTGATTACAGTATGCTGATGAACATTCCCGCTGGATTTAACAGCCTCTTTCATAACAACTACAATAATCACCTCCACATTATAATGTCTGTGCTTCTGAAGTCTCCTTAAATAATCTAAAATTTAAATTGTACAGACTGTTGATTATTGCAATCTAAAGTTCAACAGGAGCTTAATCAAAAAGGTTCAAGTATCACGTCACTGACATCTATTAAGCAATATGGTAATATACATCTTGGGTAATAAATACTTAAGCTGTTTGGTTTTTGAACCAAAGTAAACTTTTTATAAAGGTCTATTTGTTTTCCTACGTATGGAGAATCATAGTAATTCTGAGTTCAATCTATAGCAATGAAAAAAAACAAGAACAATATTGGTGGTTTTGTTTTGTTGTTTTTTTTTCTCCTTCAACAAAGGTTTCTTCAGTTTGTTAATTAAGGAAAAAAGTGTTTTGTCCTAAAAAGAATGAGTGGCATCTGAAAAGCAAAAATGCACAATGAAGTTTGGGAGAGAATTTATTACTATTTTGGTTTTCAAACTTGAGATCAAACCTTAAATCCATTCTGCTTATTGCATTTCATGACCTACGTTTTCTCTGATTTGAAACTAGGGAAATCCAAATATGCTTGTATCACCAAGACAAAGTGACTACAAATGTAGTAATGTTTAAATATCAAACCAACTCTGCAATAAACAAGGAATGTACCATTTTTACAGTGCTCCATGTTGTTCAGTGGTCTGCTGATCATACCTGACTTTAATAGACAGACATTCTAGGAAAGACTGACAGTTTCTAAGGCTATGTCTACACTTGAAAAATTAGGTCGACTTTATGAAGTTGATTTAATAAGGTCGACTTAAAGTGGACCTTATTAAGTCGACTTAACAAAAGTCAACTTAACTTTTCAAATGTAAATGTGGCCCCTTTTTGGCCTTATTAAGTTGACTTAAGCACTAATTTGAATTAAAACAAGGTGTTATTAATTTGAACTAACTTTTCCTTAATTCGACTTAAGGAGTAGCTTAAGTCAAATTAAGGAAAGCCCAGTGTGAACACGGAGAAAATTAAGTCGATTTAAGCCTCCTTAAATCAACTTAATTTCTAAGTGTAGACGCACCCTAAGATACCAAACTATGATAATTCCCACAAAGAAAGATATAGTGAAATTTCAGAATGTAAGAATGGCCATTCTGAGTCAGACCAATGATCCATCTAACCCCGTATCCTGTCTTCTGACAGTCTCTGGTACCAGATGCTTCAAAAGGAGTGACAGAACAAGAAAATTATTAGGTGATCAACCTATCAACCAGTTCTGGTTCTGGCAGCCAGAGGTTTAAGTACATCTAGAGAATAGGGCTGCATCTCTGACCATCGTGGCTGATAGCCATTGATACATCTATCCTACATAAACATATCTAATTCTTTTTTTAACCCATTCATGCTTTTGTCCTTCTCACCACCCCATGGCAACAAGTTCTATAGATTGACTGTGTATTACCTGAAGAAGCACTTCCTTACGTTTCTTTTAAACCTTCTTTCTATTAATTTTATCAAGTGACCCCTGGTTTGTGTGTCACGTGAAAAGATATATAACAGTTTTTTGTTGACTTTCACTATACGATTTGTGATTTTATAGGCTTCTATCATATCTCTTAAACTCATGGGCTATGTCTACACTATAAAAAGTTAGGTTGACTTTGTTAAGTTGACTTAATAAAGTCCAAGTTAAGTCAACCTAAAGTTGATCTTATTAGGTCGACTTAAAGTGCTTTCCCTTAACTGGGACTTATTAATTTGACCTAACTTCCCTTAGGTCGACCTAAGAAAGTGGACTTATGCATCCACACTGGGCTTAGGTCGACCTAAAGGAAGGTTAGGTCGACCTAAGGAGGGTTAGTTCGACCTAACTGGCAGACCTTACTAAATCAACCTAAGCTTTCATTAGGTCGACTTAAGGATTTTCTTAAGTTAACCTAATGAAAGCCTAGTGTGGACAGGGCTTAAGTTAGGTCGACTTAAGCCTCCTTAAATTGACTTAATTTGCCAGCGTAGATATAGCCATAAATTCTAATGGACCACTATGATCATCTAGTCTGACCTCTTGCACATCTCAGGCCACAGAACTTCACCCACCACCTCTTCTAATAGACCCATATCTTCTAGCTAAATTACTGAAATTCTCAAAGCACTATTTTAAAACTTCAAGTTATAGAGAATCCACCATTTAAACTTGTTTAAACCATCAAATGGCCCATGGTAGAGAAGAAGGTGAAAAACCCTGACGGTCTCTGTCCATCTGACCTGGGTGAAAATTCTTTCCTGACCCCAAATATGTTGAGCCCTGCCCATATCTCAAAATTTACCAGGCAGGGAAAGAATTCTCTGTAGTAATTCAGATCCCTCCTCCTTTAGTGATCTTTCTCTGGCCTTTGGGGATTTTTACTACTAGCAACCACAGATGGGTCACTTACCTTTATAGCCAATCTTATCAAACCATCCTTTCCAGGTATCAACCTCATTCTTGAAACAAATTAGACTTTTTTCTCTCCTACTGCTTCCCTTGGAAAGCTGTTCCAGAACTTCACTTTTCCGGTGGTTAGAAACCTTCATCTAATTTCAAGCTTATCTTGCTGATGTTCAGTTTATAACTATTTGCTCTTGTATCAAAATTGGTGCTTAACTTAAGTAAACCCTCTCCTTCAATGATATTTATGTTTCATGTTTCCCAAACACAGAGACCAGAACTGTAAAAATATTCTAGTTGAGGTCTCACCAGTGAGTTGTATAATGGCAATACTTTCCTATCTCTACTGGAAGTACTTTGCCTAATGGGGTTGCATTAGCCTTTTTTATGGCTGAATCACATTGGCAGCCTATAATCACCTTGTGATCAACCAATACACTCAAATCATTCTCCTCCTATGTCACTTCCAACTAATATAGCCCCAGCTTATAGCAAAATTTCTTCTTGTTGTTCCTCAAGTGATGACCTTGTACTTTACACTATGAAATTTCATCTAACTTCTATTACTCCCATTTTCAAGGTTGTTCATATTTTCTTGTATGGTATTACAATCCTTCTCTGTTTTGGCAATGCCTCTAAACTTTGTGTCCTCCACAAATTTCACACTCCCACTTTTTGTGCCAAGGTCATGAATGAAAATGTCAAATAAGACTTGTCCCAAGACTGATTCCTGAGAACTCCACTAGTGACCTCCCTCCAACCTGACAGTTCACCTTTCAGTATGATCTATTGTAGACTCCCCTTTATCCAGTTCCATATCCACCTTTTAATTCTCATATTAAACCCCATCTTCTCCAATTTCACACGTAGTTCCCTATGCCTAACTATATTAAATGCCTTACTGAAATCCAGTTAGATAGATCTACTGCATTTCCTTTGTCTAAAAAAATTAGTTATCTCAGGCTGGTCTGGCATGATCTACTTTTTATAAAGCCATCTGTTGTATTTTAGCCTAATTACTGTTTATGTCTATGTTCTTAACTACTTTCTCTTTCAAAATCCTTTCCAAGACCTTTTATACAACTGAAGTAAAATAATGGGGCTTTAATTTCTCTGATCACTTTCTTTCCCTTTCTTAAATTTAGGTAATATAATAGCAATTTTCCAGTTACAGGGTACAACTGTGAGTTTATGGATTCATTAGAAATTGTTGCTACTGGATCGTCATTTTCATGTGACAATTCCTTTAATATACTTGAATAGAGATTATTCCAGTTTGATCCCATTAAGCTATTTCAGTTTCACTTTCACCTTAGATGTGATAATTTCTACATTCATATGCTCATTTCCATTAGTGATGCTGAGGCTATCCTTAAGCTCCTCATTACTCTGATTAAAAATTAAGGCAATATATTTCTTTATCTGTTGGGCCATATCTATATTATCTTAAATTTCCAGCCCATCCTCAGTTTTAGTGGTCTCACTTGATTGTTTCTTGTTTTCTTTTTATTTATATGGCTATAGAACCTTTACTGTTGGTTTTAATTCCCTTTGCAAGGCACAGTTCTGCTTGGATTTTGGTAATTCTCACTTTTCCTTTACACTTGCTAACATCCAAGAGATAGCTTTCCTTGCTGATCCTTCACATATTCCATTCCTTGTAGGCCCTCTGGTTTCTCTTAATTATCTGTTTAAGTTTCTTATTCATCCAGTTTGATTAGTAATCCTTCCCTACAATTTCCCCCCTTGCTTGGGATGCAGACATCAGAAAGCTTCTGCAACTTTGACTTATATTACTGCTCTCATATCTTTCCCAAGTCTCAATCTTTTTAATAATATGGAAGCGTTTCCATACCTCTAATCATTTGCCCTCTCGGAACCTTTTCTGATTCTAATATATCTTTTTTAGATGGAGTAATGAAAACTGCATGCCATGTTCAAGGTGTTGTCATACCTTTATATAGTGGAATTGTAATATGTTCCACCTTATCATCTATTCCTTTCCTAATGGTTCCTAATATTGTTAGGGTTTTTTGACTTGTGCTCCACACTGAGCAGATGTTTTCAGAGAACTATTCACAGTGACTTCAAGATCTTTTCCTTGAGTTTTAATGACTAATTTAGACCCCTCATTTTGTGCATATATAGTTCGGGTTTTGTTTTCCCATGTGCTTTATTTTGCATCTATGAACACAATTTCATCTGCCATTTTGTTGCAGTCACTCAGTTTTGTGAGATCATTTTGTAACTCTTCACTGGCACCTTTGGACTTAACTTAGTATTTTAGTTTCATCTGAAAACTTGCACAGGTCACAATGTAGTGCTTTTTCCAGATCATTTATGAATATGTTAAACAGCAATGGTTCCAGTATAGATTTTTGAGGAGCCCTCTGTTTATCTCTCTCCTCTGTGAAAACTGTTCATTATTCCTATCTCTTTTATCCCACCTTTTAACCAGTTACTGATCTATGACACGCACTTCCCTCTTATCCCATGACTGCTTACATTGCTTAAGAACCTTTCGTGAGGGACATTCTCAAAAGCTTTCAAAAGTATTGTTCCCTCACAACATGCAAGCACATTACATCCGAGTGTAAGAACAGGAAACTTGACTTAAGTCGACTTAAGCAAAATAAAGTCGACTTAATGAAAATTAAGTCGACTTTATTAAACCACCTTTCTACTCGACCTAAGGCTTAATTTGACTTTTTAAAGTCGAATTAAGCCAGTGTAGCCCTGGGGTAGCCCTAAGTCGACTTAAGTCGAGAGGGGTGAGAAAGTTGGTAAATGTATTTCTTTCAAGGGTCTTATGCAGGAGAGAGAAGATAGTTTCTGTTGGTTACATTTCTAGCTGAAACCATAAGAAAGGGAGCTGGGACAGGGAAGATAATAAATCTTTCACTAACTTCTAATTACAAGAAGTAGAGCCTGACCCCGTTACCATAACAACTGTGAACCCTGAACCCTAAGCAGTATCCCAATGTCCAAGCATTACAAAATTACTGAATTAACAGTTCCTAACAGGCAGGCAAAAATCAAATTCTATTCTAAACAAATCTTCTTACAGGCTGAGGGTTACTAATCTGTTATTCTTATATTATGTTTAAATACACATCCTGATTGCCCTTAATGCAGTCCCATGATATATCCTGTGACATAGGCCTGACCCAATTCCCAGTGTTGCCTTATTTTAAACTTTCCTACTGTAGCAAAGGATCCTGGCCTTCCTCTGAGCCTGGCCTGAGGACAGGGCTGAACACCACCACCCCCCACCCTCCCCCGGCCAGACACTAGTATTGCAGGACTTCAGCCCCAGAAGTGGAAAGGCAGGGCCCAGACAGGAAGAAAAGGTCTAAAAGCCCAGCCAGGCAGCTCAGTAGGGCCTGAGCGGACACAGAGGCAGGAGTGCTGCCTCTGAGGCCATGGACTGGGCCGGGTCGGGCTTTGACTGGATGGCGGTCATGGGCCCCCCTGGCTGGAGGGCAATATGGCCCACCCAGTCTACCGGGCCTCATCGACTGGGAGAGGATCCCCGAGACTGGGGCCCAGAGAAAGCATTCCCAGCTCCACCGTGAACCAAGCCTGGAACCTCTCTACCCAGGGGAACCTGAGGAACCGCTGATCACCTGCGACCTCGAAGAACTCCCATCATCTGAGGACTCCGAACCCCAGGAGGAACAGCCAACAGCTGCTGGGCCCTATGACCTGGAGGAGCTGTCCTCTGCAGAAGAACAAGAGGAGCTGCCAGACCTACCACCAATGGATAGAGAGGGCCTGCCTGGGATCCCCTGAGCCATTTACCCCATCGACTGGGAGGAAACTCTCCAGATCCAGGTACCCGGCCCGGGTCTGGGAAGGAGGAAGTGGCCCACGGGTGGCTAGCCACCACACATCCGGTGGCCAAGCCGGCTGGCACCAGCATGTTTTGGTTAGAGCCCTGCTGGCTCCACTGGCGACCACTCCACCACTGGATAGGGCCCTGGACTGGGACGCAGTGGAGTCAGGTGGACCTGCTTCCCCTTCCCTCACCATTTATCAATCTCAACCCCCCGGAGTGCTCAAACCCTACCAACCCTGCTGATGGGTTTGTGCCTTGTGCCTGCCCCGCCCTGCCTGGGGGCCAGGAGCAACTGACTCTCGTGCCTGCCCCGCCCTGCCTGGGGGCCAGGAGCAACTGACTCTCGTGCCTGCCCCGCCCCGCCTGGGGGCCGGGAGCAACAGACTCCTGTGGGCTTGCCCGCCCTGCCTGGGGCTGGGGCAACAGACTTTATTGTGACTTGCCTGCCCCGCCTAGGGGCTGGAGGCAAGTGACTTTTCGACCTGCCACCTGCCGCGGGGCCGCAGTGACTACCCATTTCACTGGGGGACTGGCCGGAGGCCTTTGTGACAGTGCCCCCAGCCTACACCTACACCTAATTTCTTTTGTGTGAACTGAAAAGAACAATATAGAAAAGTAAAAAATATAGAAAAATATCTGAATGTTTTTAACATGGGAAACACTGAATTGTCCATATACATTTGCTCATTGCAAACTTCTGGCCTCCATTTCAACTGTTACCATTCAAAGCTTTCTTGAGAGATGCTGCTGACCTTTAAGTTCTAGGCAGCATTTAAGTCTACCTACTGTAGCATATCCATATGAATGATTTTGGGGGGAAAAACAGATCATTTTTGCCCTTTAATTCCCCATAATACAAGAGAAAAGAGTCGGGACCAAAGGAAATCAATTGTAACTTATCCCTTGTCGAATATCAGCAAACACTGTGTCACAAAACCAATGTGAAGAAATGGAGTATGGATTTTCTGCTGACATTTGTAAAGTGTTTATGTCAAAGTATTTTTCTAATATAGCAAAGGTTACTGTTTAACAAATTAAAGCACATGTTTCTTTTGGACTGACATGTTGGTCATTTGGGTTAATTTAAATGGCTTGTGTTTTTCTAATAAACGCTTAACTTAACCTGCTGAGATCACTCTGTGCCCACTCTTTGCTTTTTTCCTAGCAGGTAATTGCTTTTCCATCAAAAATGAGTTGGATGAGATAGCCTCAAAAGTGAGCTATTACACTACGACTTTAACTAGTACAATGAGCAGAAAGACTACGTACTGTTTTAAAATATAGTAAAAATTTATGCCATGTATATATCAATAATAGCTTCTCTCTCTGTTTGGGATATAAGTACACTATGTGGACATTATATGTAATTTTATAATTGATACCATACACCTTCCAAGTATTCAAGTCTTACACGAAAATCTACTGTAAACTTTCCAGCAATATACATACTTCCTTAAAGGTTTTATATAATATAGCATATTACAAGCTTCGTAACATAGTATTCTATGGGTAATCCTTTACAAGTTACTTTGTTACCTAAAATGTATCATATTTTGAATCAAGAAACATATGCATGTTTCAATCACCAGAGAGTTACAATATCTTAATGAATTTCTGTAGCTTGCATTATTATTTAGGGCCTCATCCAAAGTTGGCTGAAGTTAATGGTCCTCTCTCCATTAACATTAGTGTGCTTTGGAGTAGGCTGTTAAAGCATACAAAAATTGTTTGTTCCAGCCATGATATTATCTATCACTGTCTCCTTTTTCTCCTTGCGTATAGTGGTCTTTTTGTGTCCTCAGTGTTCCTTTCTTGGGAGTTCTTCCGGATCCTCTTTGAACCTTCTGCTTCCTCACTTGCCTGTTACTTGTGTTCACTTAAGTAAGCTCAGGGATCTGATTCTGTTCTGCACCAAGTGGAGGTACACCTCTGAAGATGCAATCCAAGGACAGTGGAGTGAAAGATAGCCTTAAATCATCTTTGTACCACTCAAGATCTGGGCCAGCTGTGCTCTGAGACTGCTTTCATTTATGGCAGCCTCTCCAAGGACAGACAGTTGTCTGTTGGCCCTAAATTTTTCACATTGTGTAGCAAAGATGTTCCCATCCACCTCTAGCATGACCTTATGCAAGAGATTACAAAAGGACCAATCACATAAAGGACTGATTACATGGACCAATCAATGAAGAACCAAGTACAATGGACTACATTGCTCTTGTGCCAAGGGAGTACTTCCCGAACAACTTGTGGTGCCCTCATTGCTCTCATATGCCACCAGGCTAGCAAATAGTGGTCAGGGTACTGATGGGAAAATGCTTCCCCATATTTTTCTAATGCTCATTGCTTTAGAGCAGATGTATAATATGGGGGGGGGGGGAGGGGGAGAGGAGAGAGTCAGTATTTGCCTCATGATTTTATATTAGTCACTTTACATTTCACTAAAATGTAAAATACTGGTGGTGTCTAGATTGACATGTGTGCCAGGTCTTTTTTTACACTTCTTTATTAAGACCTCATTAGTGCCATAATGCATCAAACTGACCATGTTATTGATATCAACATCTGGCTGGTCCCTTTTATACAAGTAAACTCATGCACTGTAATTGTCCCAGCACACAACTCCATTCAAAGTGAGCATCTTTGGTGATTATACATATAAATTCCGCACTGCGGAATAGGAGTTAAGGACCAACCCTGGTTGCAAAAGGCTCTGCCCAACCATTCCTGGTGGGCAATCTCTCTACAAAGATGGAGCTTCGCAGCTATCTCCTACAGGAATACAACAGGAGCCCTGAAGAGGCAGGGATACAATAGAAAGTAACCCAGCAATTAGGATGGGAGCTTTCCATCTCCAGATTGCACAACTGACCTGCCTGTCCCAAGGCCCTGACCTGGAACCTGGAGGAGTAGGAGGATCCAGATTCCTCTAGCAATAGTCCTGGACATGAACCACTAGGTTCTATTGCCAGTCCCCAGACTTCGGCCATTAGGTGACATGGCTAACCAGTTCTCTGATCATTAACAGACATGATCTAGGGAGACAATCCTCCCATCACAGTTGTGTGTCTATTATATTTACATTGCAACATATTAGCATAATAACCATGAGATGTTCATTAATGGTAGCATCTGGAGCATAGTATTCAGGTATAGTATTCAATCTAATGCATATTACTACTATCAATGATAATGGGAACTATGAACATTTAACAAGAACTGTCTAACTGTGCCTATTAATTTTATTACCATAGCATGTGGGACTTTGTGCTAGGCACTGTAAAAGTGTGCAACAAGATGGTCCTTGCCCCAATGAGCTTGCAACCTAAAGTGAGAGAGTCAGCAAATGTCTACAAACAGGTGTAGCAGTACAATGAAACAATATTAGTCAACATAGAATTATAGAAAATAAGGACCGGAAGGGATCCCAGGATGTCATATAGTCCAACTCCCTGCTCAAAGCAGGACCAACCCCAGGTAAATCATCCCAGCTGAGGTGTTTTCAAGCCACACCTTAAAAACCTTTAAGGATGGACATTCCACCTCCCTCCTACGTAACTCATTCCAGTGTTTTACTGCTCTTTTAATGAAAAAGATTTTCTTAATATCCAACCTAGACCTCCTCCACTGCAACTTGAGACCATTGCTCCTAACTATCTAGGTCCATCCACTTTGGAATCCCCTTTCAGTTAGTTAAAGGTTGCTATCAAATCCCCCTCATTCTTCAATACAGTACGCCAAATGTGGCCTCACCAGTGCTAAATAGAGGGGAATAATCACTTCCCTCCATCTACTGGCAATGCTCCTACTAATGCAGTCCAATATGTCATTAGATTTCTTGGCAATAGGAGCACACTTTCAGCTCCTATTCAGCTCCTTGTCTCCTGTAACCCCTGCAGAACTGCTGCCTAGCCAGTCGGTCCTAAGTCTATAGCAGTGCATGGGATTTTTCTGGGATTTTTAAGTGCAGGACTCTGTTTTTTTTTAACTTCATCAGGTTTCTTTTGGTCTAATCCTCCAATTTGTCTAGGTCAGTATGTATCTATCTCTACCTTTGAGCACCTACCACTCCCCCAGCTTAGTGTCATCTGCAAACTTGCTGAGGGTGCAGTCCACCCCATCCTCCAGATCAGAAATAAAGATGTTGAACAAAACTGGCCTCAGCACCAACCATTGTGACACTGCTTGTTACAGCTGCCAACTAAACACTAAGCCTTGATCACTATCCGTTGAGCCTGATGATCTATCCAGCATTATATCCATCTTATAGTCCATTCATCCAACACATATTTTAAGGTATATCATGTTCACCACTTTCCCCACATCCACAGAGACAGGCATCTCATCATAAAAGACAATGAGGTTGGTAAGACATGACTTGCCCTTTGTAAATCGATGCTGACTGTTCTTGATCTCCCACCTTTCAAGTGCCTTAAAATGGATTCCCTGAGGATGTGCTCCATGATTTTTCTGGTGAGTGAGGTGAGGGTGACTAGTCTGTAGTTCCCCAGATTCTGTGCATGATAGGCAGTAGCCTCAGCACATTATCAGCATAACTGTTGTCAGTTTTTTTTTGTAGGCATCACAGCACGGGAAAGTTTTGAGGAGGGATTTGAAGATAGATACATAGATACATAGAATATAAAACCTGAAAAGACTACTGGGATCATCTAATCTGATCTCTGGTATAACAGAGGCTATTAGAGTTCCCTGAATTATATCCTGTTTAAAGTATAACATATCTTTTAAAAAAACAGACAAGTTTGTTTTAAACATTGCCAGTGCCAAAACCCACAAAAATTATTCCAGTGATTGATTATATGAAATCTATGTATTATATCAAGTCTGAATTTGTCTACCTTGAACCTCCACCCTTTGGATCTTGTTACACCTTTCTCTGCTAACTTGAAGAGACCATTATCAATCTTTTTGTCCTGATGTAGGTTCTGACAAATTGTGATCAAGTCAGCCATTGATATTGATGTAACTTTGTGGATGTTTACATGAAGTAACTCCTAAGCAAAAGAGGCAGCATGGAAGATGCTTGTTTGAAATTTAACAAGTGTGAGAGTGAGGCTGGAATCATGGGAAATTAGAAGTGGGAGTCAATAGCTTCACAAATAATGAAAGATAATTGGTAGTGTGGGGAATGACCATGAAAGTCCTTGAAAGTGAATAGAAGCCATTTGTATTTGAGGGTTGTTAAGAAGAGGAAGGAGAAAAAATATTCCCCTTAACTGCTGATGATAGGTTCAAGAAACAATGGGCTTAAATTATGGCAAGGGAAGTTGAGGTTGTACATTAGGAAAAAATTCCTAACTGTCAGGGTGATTAACCACTGGAAAAAAATTACCTAGGGAGGCTGTCGACTCTCCATCATTGGAAGTTTTTAAGAGCAGGTTAGACAAGCACCTGTCGGGATGGCTTCAGAGGGTATTATTTGGTCCTGCCATGAGTGCAGGGGGCTGGACTCAATGACCTTTCATGGCCTCTTCCAGTTTCTATGATTCTATAATATTGTAATATCAAGCCCTTAATTACTAGACTTAATACTTGTTATTTTCAGAAATTTCATTACTTAAGATAGCACCAGGTGATAGTTCAGGATAAATTACTGAGTCAAAATCTGACTTACACATAGGTCTTTGAATATTGTTTAGTATTACAGATGAACCTAGTGCCCCCAGTGAGCATAGGGACCCCATTGTGCTAGGCACACATAGTAAGAGATAGTTCCTGTGCAGAAGATCTTGTCATCTAAATAGATAAGAGAGATGATGAGAAACGGTCACATAGTAACTAATAACCAAAGAACAGATCTTATATTTTCTTCTCCACTTTCATCATTTTTAATTTTCCCAAACAGCCCCTCTCACTCACCCTCCCTCTTGTCACAAGGCACAGTTATCTCCAAATGTCCTCTATTCACCCCAATTCCTGTCCAATGAACAATCAAAAGCCCTGACTTTACTATATCAATCTAGGAGTGGGTATTAAATTTTAACTCATAAAAATAGAACAGTTACATTGACTATGGATATATTCTCTTTCTGCCTAATACAGTTAAAGTGGAATGAATTATCTTGGATGTAATTTGTTTCTGAGCATGATGGTTGTGTATATCATATCATGAAAACCTAAAAATCTGACACAGGTGATAGCTTTTCAATGACCAACCTCCAAAAAGAATTTTTTTTTATCTTTATATTCAAACCTTGCACTTTGAAAATAAAAAAAATAGTTTTGTTTTTGGTTCATGTGTTTCATATTATGCAGATTTTATTGCATACAAAACGAGCTTTTCCTCTATTTATCTAGGCTATGACAATATCAGAGTTATGCATGTCTCACTTCCAGAATTTTGATTGCATTTTAACCTACATCACACTCACTAACACCTGTGAAAAGTCATGAAGTTGTAAAATTGTATTAGTACTATAAAGTACCATACACACACACACACACACACACACACAAAACTAAAAATGAGAGGTACAGAATAAGATTCAGAAAGTTAGCCTTTTCTATTCTGACTGAGATTAGATTTGAGAGGAAAGAAAATTATTTCCAGGGGATAAAGAAGAGATGGACAATCAATGTGCCATTTTACTAGCTCCTGGAACTGCAAATTGAGCCAGGGGTGGGGGTAAGGTTAGGGTGGACTGGGGAGGGGGAGCTTACTAAAAGGACTACAGCTATAATGGTTACCAGAGCCTTCTGGTTCTATTTCCCAAAATGCTTGAAGTCAAGGACAGCGACAGAAGGAACTAGAAACAGTTGCTGAGGCCAAGAAAGGGCTTCTGCATGGGGTGATCTGTGAGGAGACAGCCTCCAGCAGAGACCCAGAGATCCAACCCAGCACTAGCTACTGAGAGCCAGCCCAGACTCCAGGAAGATTCCAGACCAGTGAACCAATGAACTCAATTGGAGTCAGGAGACAAATTTGCCTGTCAAGAAATGAAGATAAAGAAAGATGAATTTTTGCTGAAACCAACCAATGCCAAAGAACGGCCTCTAAATTAGGAAACTCAGCCTACCCTCTCCCTTGGGAAGGTGGCAGGGAAAGAGCTGAAGCTGAGAGAAGTTTGATTGTTTGAGGAGAGGTGGGGAGCTGGATTATTTATTAAAGTTTATAAATTATTAGTTAGCCTTAATATTTTCCTTTCCTGGATACTATTTTCCTGTTCCTATCAAAGGCCCCCTTTATTATATTGTTATTTTGGGGTGTGCCATTCCTTTTCAGTCAGTTGTCTTATTTACTTAATTGTCCTTTGTGTACTTTACACATAGTCTTTACAGTCTTTGCGAGTAGGTAGAAGAATTGCCTTTTCTCAAGGTCACATGTACATAGCACAAAGAGAAGTCATATTAAGTGGAGGTACCAAGAACTCAAAGAAGAATCCAGAACAGGACCCATATGAGGACAGGGGAGAAGCTATTCCAGATATTGGTGGTAGCAAGTACCAAGGAGAGAGGGAGAAAGAACCTTAAGCCACACATCAGAGAAGGATTACACACATGGAAAGGACCTGGAGAAATTTGCTCAGTACAACTGAATGTGGATGGTTTTTGTCTGGGTATAGGAAAAAACGGGGTGGGGGATCATTTAAGGGTTCCATTTGGCTTATGAGAGGAATGTGGGGGAACTTATCTGAGTGGAGTCAAGGAAGGAACAGGAAGGGGTGAGACCAGATGAAGGCCCTTACCCACCATTGACACTGGTGGCAGAAGGAAGGTATTTATACATTATTAATTTTGGAAAGAACCCTGTCTCTCGTTAATCTTGGATTGGCATCACCTTGCCACCAATGGGATCAGAGTAGGATTATGCTTTTAGAATCTGATGTAGGCATTCTGCAAATCGTCTTTTTGAAGCAGGGAAGGAATAAATCCATAAAAGCACAAAACACTAGAAAAGGAGGTGGGTGCACCATAATTGAGCAAAGTGCCTAAAAGCATTTTGGGCCTGGATGCTCAACTGGAAATCAAGTACACATAATAAGAGTGAGATAATAAAATAGTAACAATTTGAAAAAATCTAATAGGGAAAAAATGGTTCATAGAATAAATAGTCAAATAAGACTAGCAAAATGGGGATCAAATAAGTCAAGGAAGACTAGAGAAAGAGATACAAGAAAACCCAAAGGATAAAGAAAAGCTAAAAAAAAAAAAAAGAAAAATGGTAGAAAAAAGGTCTTTAAAAGTTTATTCATGCACATACACAGGGATCTATCTGTGTAGATGCAAGATCAGGATGTGTACTAGATACAACCAAGCACAGAGGTGTCTAGCCTATGAGAGAGGTCTGGTATGTGGCATGAAAATCCTCTCCAGAACTGTCAAGGCTGATGTGGCCAAACCATGTCCCAGAGAGATTGTTATGTGAGTACCATCTGTTTAAGCCAAACTTCCCCAAGCTTTGCTCATTTACACTAGATTTTTCAACAGTGACTAGTGAGTGTTAGTGCCCATCTTGAGACACTTTAAAAGGGATCTGATTTTCAGAGGGTGCATTCTCACCACATTCTGAAAATCAAACCATTTATGGTCTTTCAGGTTAGGCTCCCAAAGTCATTAGTCACTTTTGAAAATCTTGGTCAAAGTACAGTAATAGGCATGTGGCTCATGAATTGTAAAATATATCTAATATTCCCATGGATAGGCCTGCATCATAATGATTCACATTATCCAGAGTTTTCTAAATTACAGGGATCTGTCTGTCACATTCTAGCTCCCACCCTATGTACCTAACAGCATCTTAGAATGAAGAAAAAAAGACTCATGTATGAGCCATCTGACTTCAAACAGATCTGTCACTCAAGTGCTCTGTAAGTTAGCATTTGTTTATAATCATGAGAATTCCAATACAGAAAAGTTCAAACATTCATATATAAATCAGAAAATGAATGGGACCAATCTTGCAAACTTGATTTACATGAGCAATCCTCATTGAAGTAAATGACATTATGTGGGAAATTCTTCCCACAAGAGTAGGAATTTGCAGAATCAAGCCTAGTATCTTTATGCAAGAAAATACATAACTTATCTCTCTTGAGTGTTCACATGCAGTGAAGTCCTATGTTATACAATACAACATACACCCACACACAGAAAATCTGTGGACATATTCAAAAATTGCCATGGCTAAATACTCAAATTTATAGCAATATTTAAAATTTTGGGATGAGTAAATTTGTTAATTAATCTAAGTCTTCTGGCTCAATGGTAGATACTAAATCAAAGTCCTTAGCTATGCATTATATAGCATAACATTTATATGCTGTATTTTTAAAGGACCCTCATGACATGAAAAATGTTTAAGAATGGCCATTATATGGGGACATGATTATGTCAAATTCAGTTTATTAATAGGTCCATCATTACTTCAAAAAGAAGCCTCCTTGATGGTTGTATGTATAATTGACCTGAGAGTCCCTAAGCTAATAAAGAAAACTCTCATTTGTATACCTCACTAATGACAGATATGCACGAAGTAATCCCAAACACAACATAAAACCTTGGGTTTTATTTCATTATAAATTGTATCCAGCCCTTGCACTAATACACAATGGGTAGGGTTCCATTAGCCCTGCAGGGGGGGAGTGGGGACAACCAGTTGCAAACCCTGCGCCAGGTTCTCAACTTGTGTAAGTTTGCCTAACTCCATTAACTTCAAGGCAGCTATACCATTGCGCACCGACTCACTGTGTTCTCTTAAATTAGGAGGTATTTCTTTCCAGTAGAGTGCAAGACAACCTGGAAGGTGTGGGGAACTGGTCTACCATTGAAGGAAATGCATGCACTCTCCTGTGGGCTGGTGTGTTGAGTGCATTCTGTACTGGAAGCTGGGGAACGCTAGGAACCATTCAGTATTTTTACAAGAAAAGCACACTGGATATTGCTTGTCACCCCAACAGCTCAAGTGAGACATTAAGCACAATAATTCTATGCATCATAGGGACAGCTGCATCAAAGGATATGTCCTAGAAGAAACACTTTCATCTTCCTTCAGAAGTTCTTTCGTTGGAGATATAATTTTGAAAAAAACAAAAAACAAACAAACAAACAAACAAAAAAACAGAACCCCCAAAGATACCAAGCTCCATTACCATTTGTAGCCTTTAACTTTACCTATGCTTTGCTTGCATGCATGTATCAAATCTATATATGATCTATATATCATCTATGTATCCTTCTTTATAGGTTTAAGAAATCTTGTTGTTTTAAGAGGATTTTATACTTTTATAGAGGCTTTTATACTTGGCATAAATTCATAAATTAATATAACTTTTGTATAGATAGCTGAAAACACAAAATACCTTACAGGCCTGTGTAAGAAATTATATAGTTAGTAATGAAAGAGTTAAAGGGCATAAGAATAAATTACATATAACTTGGAAAGTTAAGTTAATATTGGATTAAAACTAGGCACAGGCGAAATCTGTTTCTAAATAGATCTATTAAGATTTATTGGCAATCCCAATTCAAATTCCAAATCAGAAAAGGATCAGGCTACACATTGGCCCCATCTGCTTTCTAAATTGAACTGGCCTATTGCGGATCTCCAGCAGAAGAGGGTAATTTCAGGCAGGCCACTATATTTGTCTTTGGATTTTCTGTTCCACAAGTGCTAGCAGCCTGGATTTTGCCAGAAAAATGAAGCCCACAGACCAAAATTCAACTTTCCTTAGGCAGAGACACATTTGCACTGGAGAAGGGAGGAACTGCACCATACCCTGAGCAGAGGTATCCAGGGGCATTATGCCTATATAATAATAATGCCTCCCTGAGGTGCTAGGGGAAAGTGTTGAAGACAAGTTATGCAATGTGATCTAATGCATTTTTCCCATTGTAGTCTGATGAATGTTCTTTCTGGATTTAACCCTGTATTCTTTGTACCCTTACCTTCCTTAGAACCTACAATCAAATAATTACAATTGCAAGAAGGAAGGACAGAGTTTCCAGTGCCACCCCCCCGCAGTCCTACTACCCATGTACAAGGCCAATCCTACTATCTTGAACCATACTGTCATACTGTGTAATCAGAAGTTGGTTAGTTACTTGGGTAATAGTAAAGTTTACAAACAAATTCAGACAAGTTAGGTCTGGAGTGTATTTCCAGGTACTGTCAGATACAAAACTTGGTCCATTTAGTCCATTCATTATGATTACAATGTGCTTCCATAAAACAGATCAGTCCTCAGCTCAACCTAAATCAATATATATATATATATATATATATATATATATATATATATATATATAGTTTTTTTTTAAAAATTCAGTTCTGACTGAAGAGCTACAGTACAAAGGTTGCCAACAAAAATGGCTAAATTTGAGCAATTTGGAAGTAAATTACTAAGTATAATGGGAAGATGTGGATTTAATTTGCATCAACCATAAAAAAGGACTGGATTTTAGCCAGCATTCAGATTTATTAACATTCAGAAATGCTGTCACAGCTCATGTGTACATGGGACATTAGTCATGCATTTTGTTAATCTAACATAATATGGAACATAATTTATCAGGACATCAAAATAATAGCTTTTACTCCATTTCCCCATCTCTATGAGGACATGCACAATAGACTCTGAAGCTATACATGCACTCTATTAGAGCTAATTGAAAATAGATGATACAATTAACCTGCTTCTTAGTAAAAAACATTAACACTTAATGTAAAATTCTAATCACAATAAAAAAGGTTAACATTGGAAGGAAATGTGGTGTATAATTCAAAATCATCCCGTTTTCTCTTTCTTTCTTTCTTTCTTTCTTTCTTTCTTTCTTTGCAACCATAAAAAGTTACAATTAATACTAAATCCTATCATAAGAATCAGCTGGGCCAGCTTTGCTTACTTTACTTTTGATATTCCATGGAAATGTGACATTTCAGTCTCTTCCAGAAATGATTAAGCACAGTGACTCATGATATTTAGGTGCAACATAACAGAACTGAACAGGTGGTCATGGTACGAATGAGTTGTAAAGACCATCCATTTACAATATACACTGTGCAGTTATGAAAATTAAAGTTTAAACCTTCTGTGTAGGAATGCATACCAATGATACAGTCAAACTATCTACTCAATTTTATTCTCTAATCAAGTCCATTAAGCACAGATTCTGTTGATTATGATGAGTTTTTAATTCAGTCAACTGTCAAAGTGTCCCAGACACTAATTATCCCTTTTTTTCTCTGCAGAATCAAGTAATTTTTAACAAGTTCTTCATTATAAAAAAGACCCCAGTTGTATTTGCTATTTATTCAGTTTGAATAAAAAATATGCATGGAGGAATGTTGGAAAGACTTAATCAAAGAGGTAGAATGAAAAACAGTTTTTTATATGAATTGGTGTGGTCAATGTTCTAAAGTATTCAATAGACTGTATATGGAACACCATGGAAACCAAATGTCACATGATAATTCTTAGAATATGGAAAAATATGGTAAAATATATACATTGCAAGTTATGACAGATTTGTGACTTACAGGTCAGTCAGACATTTTAAATATAGAGAGAAATTTTAAAGTGAATTGTATTGCTTGTCATATTTCCCAGACTGGTACCAATGAAAAATGATATCCTCTGTTTAATTTCAGAGCAGGAGCTAGATGTAAGGCAGAGATCCAGGCAATGTGAAAATTAAAAGAAAAAGGAGAAAGATCTGCAGCAGATATAGAACATCATTTTTTACCTGAGTAATGTAAAGAGCCTACGAGGGGATGGAAATAAACTGAAGGGGCCAGGGACACTACTAACTTTCAAGTCATTGTAAATAATCTCAGGTCTTTACTTGCATTGCAAAATCCAGTTTATATTTAGTTTTTTTAATGCTGATTATTTGCATTTTACCTTTCTTTCAGTTTTATCAACTGAAGGTAATGAAGCAACCTTCACAATCTAAACAGATTTGGGGCCAAATATGATTTGACAGTGTTCCTTAAATACTGTTTCAGCTGTGAAAGTTCTCGCCATGTACTCTGACTTATTTATGACCTTTGAGCCAGAGATGAGAGGGACGGAGGCTTTGTAGGGTCCTCACTAAAAAAGTGCAGCCATATTCCTTCTTGTCTAACTCTTCCTGGATCCCCTCACATAGAACGGGGGACGGATATTCCAATAAATACCCTTTAGAATCCATTTCCTTTCTTAGCAGCCCAGAAGAAGAAGAGATAGAAAGTCAGCAGGTTGTTCTGTCCCCACTTTATCTCCCTCTTGTACAAAGGAGGAATGATATGAAGTCACAAAGGCCCAGATCCTCAAATATATTTAGGCATCAAATTCCCCTTGAAAGAAATGGGATTTTGATACCTAAATACCACAGAGAATCTGTTCCAAAGAATCACTGGGAATCTGTACTCCTTTTCCCCAAAAACCCAGTGAGAAGGGGTTTTGGGAGACAGACAAGTCGCACAGTGCTGTATGAGAATGCAGGGTGCTTTTCATGTCCATCTGCCCTAGTCCTAAGCTGTACTTCCACATTCCTACATAGCCCCCGTTTCTGCGACAGTGTACTGCTCTAGCAAATACAGAGATCTTATGATGTCACAACAATATCCCCTTCCAAAGTCAACTTTTGTTACCTGCCTCCCTCTCCCCACCCATCTGGCAGCAGCAGTTGTACAATTTTGTTTGCAGATCAAATGTCCTTATTCTTTTATCTCAGCCTTCACTTCTGGTGTGACCAGACTCCCTCATGTGTATGACAGTTCCCTACATTCCTTAAAAGTTTGTAGTTCTATCCCACATAAGGCACCAAAGAGTATCAGACAGATAAAGTCCTCTTCACACAAACATGAAATATAAGAGAGCAAGGAAAAACAAGTATGAAAATAGATGAGAGGGACAGGAGAAATCCCATTTTACAACTAAGCCTAGAATACTGAACCTATTTTACAAAAAAAAAAAAACCCAAAACAAAAAAACGAAAAGAAAAGGACAGGAGAAATAGTGTACGAAATCAATTTCAATTTGCATTTTTAGAAGACAATCCAATCATTTATAATCTTAGCATCATTCATAATTAAATCAGATTATTAGTCTAAGAACAGAATGAAAGTTCCATATAAGTACTTATGCAAGAGCAACATTAGCATTCTTAATGTTTGTTGAAGTTTACTAAAAATGAGGTAGGGAAAAGATTACTTAAAAGAAAAAAAGAGCAATTTACTGCTGCATGTAAGAAGGGAGCAGAATTTAGTGCTAACATAACTGTAGTATTGTAGTAGAAAATTGCATTAAATGGTACTAAACGGGTTTCAAAATGGAAATAATATTGTGAAATGACTAGTTGTGCATTTTAAATGCAGTCAAAGTAACAATGTGCTTATCACATGAAAAATATAGGTTTCTTTCCCTGGCACTCATATGCAAATATACCAGCGCATTTAAGCTTTGCTGAATTTCATCCCACCAGAATGTCTAGCTGTGATACCAACCTAAAATAAAATCAGAATAACTGGGAAAAAATTGCTAAAAAAATAATCCTGCTCTACATTTCAATATAACAAAAACATAATAAATAGAGATGGTGGGCGAATGGGATACACAGTCAATTCCATCAAATACCTTTCCTCATATATTATATTAGGTCTCATGAGATGCCATCTAAGGCTATGTCTACACTTGCTAAAATTCGTTTGAATTAGTTAGTTCGAACTAACTAATTCAAACTAATTTTAGTTACTTCGAATTAGCTTAATTTGAACTAGCATGGCCACACTGGAACGTTAGTTCGAACTAAGCAAGCACTTGCTTAGTTCGAATTAGCGATTTCCATTCATTTCAATGGCCAGTTAATTCAAACTAAGAAAGTAGTTCGAATTAACATTGCCACATTGGTTAATTCAAACTAGTTAGTTCGAATTAACCCCTTATTTCAAATACCCTATTCGAACTTATTAGTTCAAATTAAGGAAGCCCTTAATTCAAACTAACTAAAGCCTAGTGTAACCATGGCTTTAGTTAGTTTGAATTAAGCCTCCTTAATTCAAACTAACATGCCAATGTAGACATAGCATAAGATTTTAATCCTACAACACTTTCTCAGAAGATCAATCTGTGATTTGAGTGGAACTACTCATGTAAGTAAGGATTACTGGGTCAGGGTAAGCTCACTTTTGGAGGCATCACTTTAGGTGCTGGTGCTTCCTGTTGTAAAACTACCGAAAGACATATTAGTCAAATGAAGCTGAACTAGCATCAAATCTCCTCAAGATGTCTTGTTTTCAGGAATGGGACTTTACATGGTGACAGTCAGAATAATGCTGTGTACCCTGTAGTGGAGCAGATCTGTTAATGGAGTGTGATATAATGACCTGTTGTACCTGCAAGGAATTTAAACATGAATGCAATCAAATCCAGTACATCCAGTAAATCCAGTACAACCAGCCTTAAGGAGGCTTAAGTCAACTTAAACAAAGCCATGTCCACACTAGGCTTTCATTAAGTCGATTTAAGAAATTCCTTAAGTCGACTTAATGAAAGCTTAAGTCAACTTAAGAAGAACTGTCTATTAGATCGATTTAAGCCTGCTTAGGTCAACCTAACCCTTCTTTAGGTCGACCTAAGCCCAGTGTGGATGTTTAAGTCCACTTTGTTAAGTCGTCTTAAGGGTGGTTAGGTTGACTTAACAAAGTGGACTAAGTCGACTTAAAGTTAAGTCGACTTAGTCTACTTTGTTATGTCAACTTAATGTCGACCTTATTAACAAAGGTGACTTAACAAAGTTGACCTAACTTTTCCTAGTGTAGATATAGCCCATATGCTTATGCCTATTCCCATTCAGTAAAGCACTTTGACATGTGTCAAAATGTAATTAATAGCTGTTCTTTTGATCTTAGTATAGCAAGAATATTAAGAGGCCATATGGCTGCAACTGAGTATTGAATAACTACATAGATAAATGGCCTGAAGCTCTCTAGAATGGTGGTTCTCGATCCTTTTGATACCAACGATTGTCTTGCTACTTTCCTAAACTGTGGCAGAAAGATGAGGGTAAGTCTACTCTGGAGGCTCTGTTAAGTCAACTTAACAAGGTCAACTTAAAGTCAACTTAAAGTCGACCTTGTTAAGTCTACTTGGAGAGTCTACACTGAACACTCCAGTCGACTGCCAGAGTCCACACTGACAGGTGCTAGGTTGATGGAGGAGTGATGCATTGTGGGTAGCTGTCCCACATTGCACTGGGGCCTTCAGAGGTGGTATTATTAAGTCAACTTAAGGAAGCACTTAAGTGAACTTAATAAGTGCCTGGTGTGGACACAGCGGTATGTAGGTCCACTTAACCATCCTTAAGTCGACCCAAGGCTCCAGTGTGGATGTACCCTCAGTGACTGATGCCAGTCCACAGACAGGTCGTTACAAAACACTGAGCTCAAGAATAAGAAGCTCTGGGCATGGCTACTGGTGGACAAGCTTATTTCTGTAAGCTGCCTTCCAAGAATTTCTTTAGTAATACTTCAGGAGCCATTGTAACTGTACGCTAACTCAGAATTGGTTGGGTAGTGGAAATGAACTAAGAAAAGGCAGAGGGGAAAATAGAAGTAAAATTCTTGTTAAAAGGTAAATGGAGGACTCTTCATGGTATTGATTCTTCCTCTTCTGAGTCTCCTGTGTCATTGGAAGGACCTTGCCATGAGATTGAAGAAACAGCTCTTTGTATGAAGCAAAATCTATGGAGTAAGTTGGCAAACCTGAGTGATTTTTTGGATGTCTTCTCCTTATTATGTCATTAACTAAAGTTGGTGTCATTGTAGCTGGGTTTGGTGGTAGAGCCCCAGCACCAGGCAGAACATCCCAAGGACTTTCAGACAGGCCTTTCTGAGCATACCACAGGGTTTTGGGGAATAGCTACGTGGTATTGTAAACCCAGGTTGTGGTTCCCTTGCTCATGGATTTGGTGTTTCGAAGCCTGTACTTGATCACTCATACTCCATGCAAATTTGGATTTATCATTGCTGGACCCATAATCATGCTTGTGTAGCCATATTGCACTACAGACACTGCTGGAATTCTTGTTATAGATATTAGTAGGACAGTATACCATGAGACACTAACTTAACCAGAAATTCCTGAATTAAATTGGAAGGCCAAATGGTATTTAAACAATTGCTCTAAACATGTCTACATATCTAAATAACAAGCAAATGCTACATCGAAACCGTAATAGAAGTTCATAACTATTTGATCATGAAATTCATGAAAGGATTAAACCTAGAGGTGGTTAGACCCATGTTGGCTAGTTCCAACTTGGTCAGGCAGCTGTTAGCAATTAACCTTCAAGGGTATACCTTTTAAACAAGTGATGTCTTTCCCAATGCCTAACTTTAGCTAAAACAAGAGTTTTGGCCAGTTTGAAGTCACTAGTTTAACATGCACGAGCCTTCTTTATTATTAAATATCCCTAATAACGGGGGGCTCTTCTTCCTTCTATCTCATCAGTCACCTTTCAGGTCCAGGTTTTCTAATTAAAATCACATTCTTTCAAACCCTCCCACAGCTGCTAACAAACCTGCACTTTACATGACTTATAGAAACATGGGGTCATCCTCCCCTTTTAAAGTAATATAACACTTAATTTTAACTACAAAACACATTTTCTTCATTCTTACACAGACCTTCTGATTCTGGTCTGTAGCTTGAACTGTGTTCATACTGCAAAATGACAGGCTTGGACCAGAATCTTGGCAGGAGTAGGGTCAGATCCATCCCTATAGGCAGGTCCTAGAACCCATATGCTGCTTGCTACAGGCAACATTTCACAGAAGGATTATACTAATGTATGAGGACTAGTTAGGCATGCTCAGTTGCTCTGACTGGTTTTTGGCAATGTCTACAAGAGAAAGCTTGGTGAGTACCTCTAGAGGACTCATGGCTATTTAAAGCCATGATACCCTATTCCTGCGTACTACAAGAGTGTGTGATATTTTCTGAGGTCCTCATTCAGACCATCTCGATTCAGCAAAGTGCTTAGATCTACTTGACTTTAATGGGATGAAAGATCATGCCTAAATGCTTTGCTGAAGAGAGATGGTTTGCTGAATCAGAATCTAACAGAAGATAGAGTGTATATTATTGCATCTCAGGTAGACCAATCGCTGAAATAATGACAGATGATAAACAGCAACAAGGTAGATGAAGGACCAACAAAACTGATACGGTAGAAATTTGAAGGATCTCAGGTGGTCAAATTCTTTTGAAGGATCTTCTTCAAGTTCAGAAATAAAGGGTACAATTTTTCAACAATGACCCCTCATTCTGGGTGCCAGGGAAATTTTTCAAAGGTCCTAAGCCAGACAATCAATGGCTCCATAACAAGGTCACCTCTTTGATCGTTTTAGACGCTGCACAGAATACCTGAATAGAACATATGAAGAAAAGAGGTGTTCAGAATATAGAAAGAAAAAAATTAAAAAATAATTCATTTCTACTTTTTGTCAAACTTTTCCAGTCAGCTGTCTGGGAATATGTCTCAAACTCTCTCATTTTAAAATTTTGTTTTTTTAAGGTGTTATGGCTGAAGAGGCCTTTAATCAGTTTAGAAATAAAAATTAACAGAATTTGGCTGACATTCGATTTTATTTTTTAACTCTACCCTGGTCTACACTGACAGAGAAGTTTGATTTAATGCTGCTTACCTCGTCCTTCTGCAGCTTGCGTCTCTTCTGTTGGAGCATTAAGTTTAAATTAAATGGTACTGTAATTCAATCTTGTACATCACTGGGGTCGAAATCCACAATTTGAATTTAGGTCCCTGTAGCCAGAGAACAGTGAAATTCGAGCTCATTGGCCTCTGGAGTCTATCCCAGAACTCTCTGTTCTTTCCTTGCTGTTCTTGATTTTCCACAGTGCTGCATCATGGCAGGTAAGCGGCATATAACTCCTCCCTTGCTTGCAGCCCAGTAAGTTTTTAATTCATCTCTATCTCACTTTGCAGCACTGTGCCTTTTTGTGCTTGCAGCAGAGAAAAACAGCACGGAAAGCTTTTCACTCTTTTTTAGAGAAGAGGAAAGGGGAGTGAGTGCATTGCATCATGGGAGGCAGACTGCCTACCCACAAGTCTCTGCACCTAGTTGCACTGTGGGATAGTTACGTACAGTGCAATGTATTTCAGGAAGAAGTAATGATGACTAATGGGAACCCAACATCCCAGAGCCATATGCAGAGTATGGTCAGTCTCCTGTGGATTCTGTAATTCAACAACCTAAAATTCAATTACAATCCCACCCCCCAGTGTAAACAAGGCCTGAGAGATGGAATGCAGTAGTGCAGTATAATGATGGGCAAACAATTGCTTCTGTAATCACTGAATTACCGGTTTTCTAGCTCAAACCACTAAGGCTAGGGGGGCGCGGGGGGGAGAAACGGGACTGTGCTGACTTAAAGTCAACCTTGTTAAGTTGACTTAACGGAGTGTCTACACTTAAAGTCGACTTAAGTCGACCTCATTAAGTGGACTTAACAGAGCCTGTAGTGTAGACATACCCATCTACACTGGCTTTAAGTCAACTTAAGGTGCCTTAATAAGGTCGACTTAAGCCTTAACTGGACCTTCAGAGGTGATGTTATTAAGTCAACTTAAGGAAGCACTTAAGTCGACTTAACAAGCGCTCAGTGTGGACGCAGAGTTCTGTAGATCGACTTTAGCATCCTTAGGACAACCTAAGGTGCCAGTGTAGAAGCACCCTAATATTTCTGTGTTTTGATTTTTTTTTTTAATTTTACTGATTTCTTTTTTAGGTATCAGCAGCACTATAGAAACCACAAATCTATTATATTGAATCTTTCCTTCCATTTCCCCCCACTTCACTGGCTTCCTACCTTGTTTTCCCCACGACTGCACCCATAAATCAGCTCCCTCTCTCCTATAGCCTATAATTACATAGCAAACCATGTTTTTAAGGTTTAGCCAGTCTGTCAACACAAATGCTGCTTTAAAAAAAAAGTGATTCTTGCAACTTCTGATGGATGTCTCTTACTACTATGAAACCCTATCACTGTGGATTATTCAGCCCTTTAATTCATCTAAAAGGGTATCTTCAGGCTACCCTTAGAAATCTGGAACAATCAAATCTCTCCTATATTACAGATCATTTGCTGTTTTAAAATATGCATTTCCTTCATCTCCTTTAATTTCTGTTCTTTTTTATATAGTAGCCTGAATGCCAAATGTTCCCATGTTATAAGAGGAATACTTTGTTATACATGCTTTTGTCTACTAACAAAGTAGTGTCAAATGGGTAAAGCTGAGTTCACACATCTGGTCCACATGATAGCTAGGCTTCCATCTGAATTTTTAAAGGAGACATGCTTCCTCGTATGTATTTTAAATGTGTCCAAATCCATATTGTGAGTGCATATATCAAATCCATTGGGTCTTTATATATATTGTTATTTATATAGCTAAATATATTATACTTTTATGGATTAACATATTTTATTTATTATTAGGGTCTGTTCCTAATGCATATTATATGTAGGATTGTCTTCAGAAAATGTGTGCATTTTTATTCTTGTTACATTAATTTGTAGGGTGCAGTTTCTTTTGTTTTTTAACTGTTCCTAGTAAATCCAGGAATCAATACAAAACCAAATTCCCTGAATGCAAGAGTACAAACTCTTGTCAGATCACAGAGAAGTTTTATTCCTTTAAGGTCATAGATTTATAGCTACCATTAGGACAAACAGATCAATATTGAAATACTGGCAACAGAGGAAGTTGATGATTTCATTTACTAAGGGACGATGCCTATTTAGGAGATATTATTTTGATAGTAAATCTTGAATGATATTAATCAAATAAAATGCACCTGGCTGTGTGTGGTATAGAATGATATGAAATAGCCTACATAATAGTCTAGCATGCAGTACCTTCCAAGTTGTTTAAAGCCTTCGTTTCCTGGGAGAATATGTATTGCTCAACCAAATCACATGTAATTGTTTAAAAACAAAAACAAAAAAAACCCAGAAAAAACCCTGGAAGTTTATTGAGTAGAATAATAATTAATAACAACAACAACAACAACAACAACAAACATAAAAATGTTACAAGATAGAACTGAGATAGTTGTAGAAAATGTAGCATCAATTAGGACAATTAACAGTCATGGATATTATTTTATTTCCCTGGGTAACAGAATTTTCTTTACTAGAATATAAGTGAGTTAATTTTTGGACATCTTTTTGTTATAAATTAGAAGGTAATTTACAATAATGCAAAGTTGGCCAATAATGGAAAATTCTAAAGATACCAGTGGACAAAGCTAACACATTAGGACTAGAGGAATGAAAGGGTCTAATTCTCTGCTTTTACACCAGTATCACTCCCTTGTGTAACAAAGTAAATAATAAGGCCTAAAATGTATACATTTTAAAACACAAAAACTATACATTGATTCATGTACCTTCTTGCCTATCATAAGCATTGTTGTTCATCCAAAGGAATGTTACTACATTGTTTTCAATCTTAAACATTTTGAATATCTTTAATGTGTTTATTACATTATTTGTAGTTGTTCCTGTAAAACAGTGTTATAGGAGGAGCTGATACTGATCATCATATTTAGATTACCTAACACTTTCCACTACAGAAGAATCTTGCAGCCTCTTTTGAAAAATTTAAAACACCTCCATTGTTTGCTGCAGGCCTTTGGAATTTGGTAGGAAGAAAGCCCCTGGGCCAGATATGTAGCTTTTCTTTGTCCTGTGAAATTCTACTGGAAAAGACATTTCCGGGGGAAAGAGATATCACCATTTCCCTTCAGTCATGTCCAAGACCAGCAAAATTTTGGCAGCATTCCAGAATAACTGATTAAGAGCATTTTAATCCAAGTTTGGCCTCACACCACTACCAAAGCATCAATGAAACATACTGCGCTGGGAATCTGAATAGCAGGGGGCCACTCTCTAAAACTAAGACAGAAGTCCTCAATAATGCCTCAATCCTGGACAAAACAGCCCATCCCCAACCTGGGTTACCACATGGAGAAAGAGCACCCCTCATCTCTTATATTTTGAAATAGGATGAGCCAAATCAGATTCTCCCAGCCATCCCACAGACCTAGCACATGATGTCTGAGTCCAGCTTGACCCTTACAGGTCAACTTGCAGCTCACGTTTTGTTGCAGAGTTGAAAGCCACAGTGTTCAACTAAGCATCATCGGAGTTGTAACAGGTGTGCATAACAGAATTTTCTTAGTATCTTGATTCTTAAAAGCAAACACACACACTTTACTTAGGAAATTACATATTTTTTTAAAAAAGAATTAGTTAAGAGACCACTAGTATTGCTGCAAAGTCAAGCACTCCAAAGTTATGAACTAGCAGAATTTGAGTCACACAATATCATCAAGGAACCACTCAAATGTTCCACAGTAATTACACATTTAAAAAAAAAATCAATTGAAGATGTTATTTAGATTGCAACACACTTCTGCCCTCAAATTCTGTTCTGTCACATAGAGATAAATCCCAGCTAACAGACAATCGGATATTCTCTGGTTTAACAGGGAACAGTATGTGGCTCTACTGCAACAGTTTAGCAAAACACTGATTCACATTAAGCAGAATTATAGGCCTGGGCAAGGGACCTTAAAAAGTCATCCAATCCTGTCCCGTGCACTTATAGCAGGACTAAATATTATCTGAAACATCCCTAATAGGTGTTTTTCTAACCTGCTTTTAAAAACCTCCAATGATGGGGATTCCACAGCTTCCTTAAGCAATTTATTCCCGTTCTTATGTAACCTTCAGGTGGACTAGAGTTTACCACACTTTGCCTTTCTCCAGTACCACATAAAAATCCAACCCAATTCCTAAGGAGAAGCAGCTGGAGACTCAGAATTCAGTCTCCAAGGTCTCACAACAAAGATTGCTCAAAGCAGATGAAAACAAAAAGTAATGAGTTTTATTTAGCATCAACTTTGTAAATCATATGATAAAAGAAACAAAATAATGACTACTATATAAATCTATAACAAGATGTGGCTAATTTTGTGAACTCACATTTACTATTTCACAACACATATAAACAAGAAAAAAATGAATTTAAACAGAGCAGCCCCTCAGAAACACTATCAACTCAAGTGTCCCAATGTTCTGGTGGAGTTCACCTGGATCTCAGTGATAAGTCTCTGTATACTAAGCTCAAAGGCTTAAGTAGGAAGAAACAGCTCCTTGTTCTGCAGCAGCTGGAATCTTCCAGGCAAACCCTGCTCCTCCTCTGCTGGGGTCACTGTTCTTCAGTCAGCTTTCTGCTTAGTCACCACTCATATATATATAGAAAGAAATCTTTTTACAAAAGAAAACTAACTCTGAGAATGACAAAACATATAATTAGCTCTTTCCTCTTATTACATTAAAGAACTGTTCATTCCTCACAGTATTTAAAACAACTCAAAGTATCCAGCTAAAAGAAACCACCCTCCTCTTCCAATGGTCCCTTCTGTGCAACCAGGACCTCCAGACTTCCCTGCTGGAGGGTTAATAATATCACTGACCTAAAGCAAAATGCCTCAAAGTTGGGGAAAACAGCCTGCTGTCTGCTCCTGGCTCTCTTCTCCCTGTGCACAGAGCACATGGGCTTCTCTCAATTCAACCACCCTGGCTGCTGGCTCTCAGGCATCTGACTGCATCAGGGGACTCTGTGGAGCATGCTCCAAAGCTGCCATTCCACATACCAGAAACTTCTGGCTCTAAACAGCTAAATCGGCCTAGCAACATGGCCCCAATGGATCTCTTAAAGAGAAACTCTCCAGTTAGGCTTATGGGTTACACTTAGCTACCCTGATATTTATGAAGTTTTTCCTAATGTCCAACCTAAAGTTTACTTGCCAAAATTTAAGCTCATTGCTTCTTTTTCCTATCTGTAGAGGTTAAGGAGAATAGTTTTTCTCCCTCCTCCTTGTACCAATTTTATATGTACTTGTAAACTATTATATAGCTCCCCTAAAGTCTTCTCTTTTCCAAGCTATGCAAACCCATTTTTTTTTTATCTTCCATTATAAGCAGGGCTGTCCCTGGAGGTGGGAGGGTGAGTGTGGCAACCACCCCGGGCCCCATGGTTCAGTGGGCCCTGCAGAGCCTGGACTCTAGCCCAAGGCACCCCTGCCTCGCCCAGTGTAGGGGAAGGAGGTGGGGGCCAGGGCCCCCACAGGCTGTTTGGCCCTTGGCCTCACCCATCAGGGATGGTCCTGATTACAGGTAATGTTTTCTAGATCTTTAACCATTTTTGTGCTATTCTCTGTTTGTTTGTTTTTTCCAGTTTGTCCACATCTTTCCTGAAATGTGACACACAGAACTGACCACAATATGCCAGTTGAGGCCTGATCAGCACAGAGTTAAGTGGAAGAATGACTTCTCATGCCTTGCTTATTACACTCCTGTTAGTATATCCCAGAACGATGTTTGCTTTTTTTGCAAAAGTATCATACTATTGACTCATATTTAGCTTGTGATCCACTATGATTCCTAGATCCATTTCTGCAGTACTCATTCCTAGGCAGTCATTTCTCACCTTGTATGTGTACAAATGATTGTTCCTTCCTGAATTGAGTACTTTGTATTTGTCCTTACTGAACTGCATCCTATTTACTTCAGACTGTTTCTTCAGTTTTTCCAGATCATTCTGAATTTTATCCTATTCGCCAAAACACATGCAATCCCTTCCAGCTTGATATCATAAGCAAACTTTCCATTATCTAAGTCATAGATGAAGAAACTGAACAGAACCAGACCCAGAAGTGATCCCTGTGGGACCCCACTCAATATGTCAGCATGTTCATGAACCACTGATAACTACTCTCTACTTTTCTATCCAGTTATGCATTTATCTTATACTAGCTCAATCTAGGTTGTATTTCCCTAATTTGTTTAGGAGAAGATCATGTGAGACATTATCAAAAGCCTTACTAAAGTCAAGATATACCACTTTTGCCCCTTCCCACTTATCCACAAGATTTGTTCTCTTGTCAAAGAAAGTTTTCAGGTTAACTTGACAGGATTTGTTCTTGAGAAATGCATGCTGAGTGTTACTTATAACTTTATTATCATCTAAGTGTCTTCAAATTGATTGCTAAATTATTTGCTCCATTATCTTTCTGGGTTAAATTGACTTGTCTGTAATTCCCTGGGTTGGTCTTCTTCCCCTTTTTATAGATTGGCATTATATTTGCCCTTTTCCAGTCTTCTGGAATCTTGACCATCTTCCATAATGTTTTTAAGAGATTTGCTAATGGCTCAATATCCCTTCAGTCAGCCACTTAAGTATTCTAGTATGCATTTCATCAGGCCCTGCTGATCTGAAGACATCTAAGTTATCTAAGTAATTTTAAACTTGTTCTTTCCCTATTTTAGTCTCTGATCCTACTCATTTTTATTACGTTTCAAAGGGGTAGTCATGGTAGTCTATTGCAGAAAAACAGAGTCCTGTGGCACTTTTAAAGACTAACAGATTTATTTATCGCATGAGCTTTCGTCGGAGAAAATCCCACTTCATCAGATGCTTTGAAGACGGGAAATTTACAGAATGGGAGGAAATTAAATGCAGGGAGGTGTATGACATAGGATCAGGTCAGGCCATAGCAGTAAATCAAATTAGATGACAGAATTCAAACACTGGGGAACAGCACATTGAGGAAGGTGAGGTAAAATCACCTGTTGTAATTGAGAGAAAAATTTGAGTTCTGCAGTTTCTCTTTGAAGCTGTGATTTGTTATTCATCTGTTTCAGCACAGCTATTAGCAAGTCATCAATGGAGATTGTTTCAATCTCTCTGCTCACTCCATTGACGACTTGCTAATAGCTGTGCTGAAACAGATGAATAACAAATCATAGCTTCAAAGAGAAACTGCAGAATTCGACTTTATATGCAAATTTGACTCAGTTGCCTTGGGGTTAAACAGGGACTATGGATTTTTCTCTCATTACAACAGGTGGTGGGGAGCTAGGGCACCAGACAGGGGGGGGGCACAATGGTGGGTGAGCCCAGGACCCTGAGGCCCCTTAATCCGGGCCTGACCATTTCACATTTTCTGCTATTGTTTTCCCCCTCTCGTTGAATAAAAAGCCTGTTCTGTCTTTGGTCTTCCTCTTGCTTCTAATGTATATGTAGAAAGTTTTCTTATTACCCTTTATGTCTCTAGCTAGTTTACTCTAGTTTCATGCCCTGGCCTTTCTAATTGCCTGTTTTAACAAAGCATGTGCTTAATTTTAAATACATGCTTAAGTCCTATCTTATTTAATGAGAAAAAACACATTTGAATGTTTTGTTTAGCAAGTATAAGTAGCATTAAGATTTTCATTTTGCAGAATAGTCCGGTTTAAACAATTTTTTTCAGTATTTCGCAAAAGTATTCAAAACTTTACTTGCACGCATATTAATTGGGGGGGGAGCAGGGAAGAAGAGGAGTAAATGGGATAATGGTATATGCAGGATTAGGAGAAACAAAGAACGATTTTAAGCTCTGATGTTCAACAGAGTATTGTGAAATCCTTACTTATTAAACCTACAAGCTGTAGTTTAAGGTACACTCAAACAAACTAACACTTCTACTGGTTTAATTTTACTAATGAGGAAGTACATCCAAACTGCTGTCCGGATGTAAAATGTCATTGCAAGTAATAAACCTGTTCATATCACTGTGCAGTGAATCATAGAAGCAGGAGAAAACCTACAAATGGCATCAGCACCTAAATCACAAAGGTCTGGACTAAAGTACAGAAGGAACGATCTGTGCCCAGATCTCCACAAGAAAGGGAAGCTCGGCTGCTTTTGTGTTACTGCCCCTCCCTCCTTTGAATCCTGCATATGTCCCCCTACCAGTTGGGGGGTGATTAGAGCCAAACACACCTAGTTTACTGGGAGATAAACTTCACCCTCACAGTAGAACAAAGTGGGAGAAACTCTGCAAGGCAATTCATACAGATTTACACCCTTGCCCATTCCAACTGGGGTTTTTACCGCGGTACAAGCAAATTCACATCCAGTATTTTAGCCAGACCTTGAAAACAGTCACTGAAGTCAGACTACTTGCATGGGTAAAGGGCTTCTCGAAAGTATGGGTTCAGCATCTATACAAAGCTGTATAATATCAAACAAAACCTTCATGAATGTTGCATGGCTTTGTGCAATTATCACTCAGCTTTCCAAACTTGCCACATGTCAGTTGTTTGGCTTTTTGCTAGAGGAAGGAAGAAAAAATCTAGAGCACAGAAGATTTTTTTTTCTGTTTTCCTCTTTTTACTGCATTCTTCTTATCTTGTCTCATTTTTCTTTCACCCTTTTTCATGCAGTAGCAGTAGTTCTGAATGCTGATGAGTCAGTACCAAACATTCATTTCACAATAACAAAAACTGGGCATTAAAATCCAGAAGTTCAATATTTGGAAAGCTAATACTATGTGGGCCATGAGAAGCACATACTTTAGGGCCTTGTCTATACTGAAAAAACTGGTCGGAGTGACTGGACAGCATAGACCCATTCAACTGATCCTGGAAGCATTCTCTGGTTGACTCAGTAACTCCTCCCCCGCAAGAAGAGCCCTTAAAGTCAATGCAGCTGAGTGAAGAGAGCATGGTAAGTAAGAGTAACTCAGGCCTTGTACGCACGATCACTTTATCGTGCATTAACAATCATTACCGCGCGATACCAACAACAGTGTACACACGTGCAATAGGGCTGTTGCGCGTTAACTGCCTTGTTGTAGTGCAATACAAAAACCACCTCGACGAGGGAGGTAGCAGTTAACGCGGAACAGCTGTTGCCCCTTTCCACTCGTGTGTATGCTTACCGCGCAATGATTGGCCCCCGGAAGTGTCCCAGCATTCCAAAGTCGTCCTCTCTGGTCTTCCACCACCTGCTCTGTGGCCCTGACGAAACAGTCCCGCCCTGATCAGGTTCCCGGGATTTTCAAATTTCTCGTCTGTTTCACTCCCTGTTCTCTTCCTTGTGGAGTGGAGTGCAGCTCCAATCATCAATAGCAATGGCGGTCCGTCATGGAAGACGTGCACCCCTTTGGAGCACGGCAGAGGTGCTGGACCTGATCAGCATCTGGGGAGAGTCCGCTGTGCAGGCGCAGCTACGCGGTAGCAGGTGAAAATATGATACATTTGGCATAATTTCTCGGGCCATGTCAGAGAGAGGTTATGATAGAGACACTGTGCAGTGCAGATCAAAGGTGAAGGAGCTAAGAATAACCTATCACCGAGCGAAGGAGGCAAACCGCCATTCTGGATCAGCGCCTGCTACATGCGGGTACTATAAGGAGATCGAAGCCATCCTCAGTGGGGACCCCACAACCACTGCAAAGATTCCTGTGGACACATCGCCCTCCCCCATCCAGCGAATGCCAGACCCGAGCAGGATGAGGATGTGATCGATGAGGAGGAGGAGATGGAGGATGACCTAGAGGAAAGCGCAACAGCGTGTAGCCAGGAGCTCTTCTGCACCCCCGCTGAGACGTCCACCCAAGACATGAATTGCAGCGTGTCCTCTGAGGCGGCAGAGGGGGGTTCCAATAAGTTTCTCTTTCATGCAGCTATGGCTCCTGCTAAAATATCATTGTCCGGGGTGGGGGTGCTTGCTGTCTCAGTCCCCGCTGTGCATGCTCTTTACTCTGTATTCATTAGAAGTGCATCAACACAAGCAGTGATTGTCAAAGAATCATCTGTATTTAGGTCAGTAAAGGTTTCCTTGATGTACCTCCAGAGCCTACTACTCAGATTAGATGGGAGAGCGTTTGTGTCTACGCTCCCAAAGTTGGATACTCTGCCTCGCCAGCTGCAAAGCACAGCACTGGGAACCATGGCAGCACACACTGCAGCAGCATAAGGTCCTGGCTTGCAACCGGTGGCATGTAGGATATGTATTCTAGCTGGCAAGGGCACTTTGAGGAGAGAGATATCGGGTTCTATCTGTGTGCCCTGTGCAGAATGTTAGCCCCCAGTAAGGTTTCTATTAGGACATACCTTGTCCGCATCAGTGAAGCATAGGCTGTTGACTGCCCTGCACCTTCCAGTGGAATGTGCTACTGGAAGGTTACATTGGTTATCTAGGTTATATGTTAACAACAGCTTTATTATTATTATTATTTTTAGATTCAACCTTCACAAGGCCGGTGTCTACCCCAGCTGACCGCATGAGAAACATTTGGCGGCGTGCTCGAAGAAACAGTGAGGATATGTTTCAGGACCTGCTGAAAACAGCACAGGAATCCGCGAGGGAGAATCGAGCCTGGAGAGAGGAATCCCAACAGAGGAGGCAGAAACACAGGGACGAACTGATAAGCGTGATGAAGGAGCAAACAGAACTGCTCAAGAGCATGATTGCTTTGCAGACCCAGGCGATTAATGTACGGGCTCCACTCCATACAGTTCAGCCATGTCTGCCTCCCACACCTCGTAGTTCTTCAAAGAATTTCTTTGAAGGCCACCCGTCCCCCTGGTACACTGCAACATCCAGGCCCCCCAGAGCTACTTTTTAGATACCCACAGCTAGAACCACCTGTAACCCCCTCCCCTTTAGGTTTTAATAAAAACAATGACAAATAATTTGAAGAGTGGCTTTATTTTTACACATTGAAAATCTCATAAGGTGCACCTGATGCATCCTGGAAGTTAACTAGGGGAGGGCATCATTGAAATGGTCCCTGAGTGCCTCCCTTATGCGAGCAGCTTCTCCTTGGGCCCCCCTAATACTCCTAGTGGCTGGCTGTTTCTATGCTTCCTCGAGGCGCTGTGCCTTCATAGCCCACCCCAGGGAAAACTTTTCTCCCCTACTTTCACAAATGTTATGAAGGACACAGTACGACGCAATCACAGCAGGGATGTTGTCCTCCGCCAAGTCCAGCCTCCCATACAAACATCGCCAGAGTCCTTTTAAACGGCCGAAGGCACACTCCACAGTCATTCTGCAGCGGCTCAATCTGTAATTGAACCGCTCCTTCCTGCGATCTAGGTTAGCGGTGTACGGCTTCATGAGCCATGGCATCAGTGGGTATGCTGGGTCTCCGAGGATGACTATGGGAATCTCCACATCCCCCACAGTAATTTTTTGTTCAGGGAAGAAGGTACCCCCTCGCAGCTTCCGGTACAGACCAGTGTTCCTGAAAATGCGGGCATCATGCACTTTTCCCGACCACCCAGCATTGATCTCCGTAAAACACCCCTTGTGATCCACGAGTGCTTGCAGCACCATGGAGAAGTAGCTCTTCCTGTTGATATACTCAGTCGCGAGATGGTCTGGAGCCAAAATAGGGATGTGTGTGCCGTCTATGGCTCCCCTGCAGTTAGGGAATCCCATGGCAGCAAAGCTGTCCACAATCTCACGAACATTGCCCAACGTCACCGTCCTCCGTAGCAGAACGCGATTGATGGCTCGGCAGACTTGCGAGAGGGCTAATCTGATGGTGGACTTCCTGACTCCAAACTGGTTTGCAACCGAACGGTAGCAGTCAGGAGTCGCCATCTTCCGGATAGCAATTGCAACACGCTTCTCCACGGTTAGGGCTGATCTCATGTTGGTGTCTTTCCGTCACAGGGCAGGGGCCAACTCTGAACACAGTTCCAGAAAGGTTGCTTTCCGCATTCAAAAGTTCTGTACCCACTGCTCGTCATCCCACAGCTGCATAACAATGCGATCCCACCACTCGCTGCTCGTCTCTCGCGACCAGAAACGGCGTTGCACCGTGTGCAGATGATCGGAGAAGGAGCTGAGCAACGCGGTGCTGTTGCTCTGCATGGCATTGATCAGCCCCTGCTCCTCAGCGTCCTCGTCTGACTCGGAGCTCATTGCGTACTGAGCAACCAGCCGAGATGTATTTAGAATGCTGAAGGCGACAGTGGAGATTAGAGCAGGATCCATGCTGTCACTGTTGTGATTGCTCGCAAGTGGTGCGGTGCGTCACTGCACTGTTTAAAATAGGCGCGAGTTGCTATTGGCAATGAGGAAGATGCAAGGGGAACACAGTGCACCACGGGAAACTGAGAGTTTACCCATGGCGCTTTGCGTTCCTTTCCTTCATCCCAGGATTCCAAGCGCCGATTGAGGGAAAATTGAACTGTGGGATAGGTGCCCAGAATTCATTGCGCTACACCGCGATATTGCAAAGAGTTCTGTTGCGTTGCAAGGAGCGACGTGTGTATGCGTTATCCCGCAATAAAGGTCACGTGTTTTTTATAGCGCGATTGCCATGTTGCGCTTTAATCTGATCGTGTGTACATAGCCTAAGTCAACTGGAGATACACATTCTGCAGCACACAGCCCCATACTATAGACTAGGCCTCAATCTTTAAGACACAGTGGGCGTGTCTACACTTGAAAATTAAGTTGACTTAAGCTTGCTTAAATTGACTTAATTTACCCCACATCTACACTACAGTTGCCTTAAGTCGACTTAAGCAGCTTGCTTAAGTCGACTTAAGGAAAATAAAGTCGACTTAATGAAAATTAAGTCAACTTTATTAAACCTCGAATTATTTCGACTGTAGGCTTAAGTCGACTCCCTAGAGTCGACTTAAGCCAGTGTAGACATGGGGTAGCCCTAAGTCGACTTAGGGCTACTCCAGGACTCCACCAATGCCCTCCCTGCCCGGGGGGGGGCTATACAGGGGGAGCCTGGCATGCCCCCACAGGGCAGGGTAGAGCCTTGTCCACCCTGCCCCTATGCCCTGCCAGGGTCCCTGTCCCCCTTTGCCCCATTGTACCTATGTACAATGGGGCAAAGGCCGAGCCCCCTGGCATTGGGCAAGGGGTGCCCCCCTGCCCCCATGGACCTGCCCTAGGTCCCCCTAAGCCCCTAGAAGTCGACTTAGGCGTCCCATGTAGACGCTCTACGTCGACTTTGTAAGTTCCCCCCAAAGTCTACTTAAAATTTAGGTGTAGAATCACTAAGGCGACTTAGCTAAAGTTGACTTAAATTTCCAAGTGTAGACATAGCCAGTGACTGGAGGCACAGTGATGACAATAGCTGGTGGATAATATATGGATTCTAGACGTTGTCTCTTATGTTGCACTTTTACCCTGTTTAAAGTATGGAAAATGGCCCTTATTACTTTCTGAATGGGTAACATTTTCCTTTCATGAGCTACACCTTACAAAAGACAGACCCATTTCTGTCAGACCCACTTCTCAATGAGCAGCAATACCTTTGATATTCAAGCATTTTAAAAATTCTTAAGTCTTCAAATAGCTCACCCTTTAAAATTTTTCAGACTACCACAGCACCCCTTGATGTTTCATTTCACAATCTTTTAAAGAAACCACACCCAGAGCTTCAGAGCACCTTTTTTTTTTTAAATTGGCATTAAGTATTGCAACTCTACTTGATGTTTCACTTGCACTTTTCTTGTTATAAAACAAGAAAATCTTATAGTCTCAAGTTCCATCACAAATTCTCAGATGGCATAGCACCCCTTTTCTGATTTTTCTTTTAAATCTTTCCCTTACTCTCCCTAAAAAAAATAGAGACAGTAACTAAAGCAAACCATTTGATCACTGCAATCATCTGAGAATGATGCTATTTTTAATCTTTCCTTTCACTTGCAAAAGGGAAATGTAGGTTTTTAATTTCAATACACCAGTGTGCCTTTCTGATGATGATCTAGCAGACTAGCAGTCTGTGGTGGAAACCCGCTCATTTAATTCAATCAAAATTGAGCAGACAAAGTGCTAAATAATATATTGCACTATAATATAGTATACTGTAGGGAGAAAAATCTTCCTTGGCAGGACAATTCAATAAAAAAATTGAATAGACTTCACCATTTCTGCGTTTTTATGATTTTAAAACCAAACCTGGTTTTAGTTTACAGAAGTGTTCATTTCATTTGTGTTTCTGTGTACCCCGGTGCACGTGTGAGGTGAAATGTTGGCCCTGTTAAAGCCAATGATAAAACTCCCATTGACCATGATAAGGCCAGCATTTCACCCTCAGGGCTGTCCCTAAGGGAGGGCAAACAGGGCGATCGCCCTGCACTGTCCCATTCCCAGCGGGGCAGTGTGGGGCCCGCGTGCGTGCCGCAGCCCAATCTCCCACGGTCACCCCGCTGCCTTTGGCACCCAACTGAAGGTAGCAGGGCGGGGCGAGAGGGCTATGCCCAGCCCCTGGGCTGGCCCTCCCTGCCCCCAGGATGGATCAGTCAGGCCCAAGGGTAGAGCACGTGGTGCCCAGCCTCTGGGCCGGCCTGCCCCACACGGCAGGCTTCCTCCCCCACAGCAGCTCCGGCTCCACACCCCATGCACAGGCGGTCCAGGCCTCCCAGCCGGAGCTGGCCGGGGCCAGGACCGGGTCAGGCTCCAACCCCACCCCCCTGCAGGTGGGGCCCCGCTTTGATCACTTGGCCCTGGGTCCTGTTCCCCCAACGGGACAGCGCTGTTCACCCTAGGCCATTCTAATTGTAATCTAGTCTCTATTTTTAGCCTACAGGAAATACCTGACCCTAGGCTACCCCTAGGCAGGTTTCCCCTTGTGGAAGTTAGAAAACTCACAAAGTTTTTTTACTTTTAGAGTTTTATTCAGTCATGACAGCAAGGATGTGAACTACTTCCCTATGGAACAGGGGTTCATGTAAATCTCTTGGTACACACAGAAGACAGGTGGTTTTACATAACTCCCTGGAATGCAACATGAGTCCATTCCGTTCATGTTTTCCTTGCTGACTCGTATCAGAGGGGATGGGCAGAAGTGCCAAATGAGTTACCTATGCTTTAAGCAACATGGTAACTTCTGGACTGGCATGGAACATGCCACACAGTGTAGTTACTCACTATATTTTTTTTCCTGCCCACTCTAAGTAGCTGAGGAGACGAACAATGTGAACAGACCTCTAGAGAGAATAGGGATGGAAATAACAAGCATTGAAGCCACTGCCATTCATTCACCATGACCTTCTATTGTAGTACAATTTGCAGTACTCCTTACTCCACAATGGACATGTGACCCAGCATGTGTCTTACCTGTATCTAATTAATATCCTGTAAGGTGCAGAGTGCTCACAATGTACTGACTACAACAGGAGTCTGTAGGCCATGAGCAAACATTTTGTCTTCGAACCAGTGTTCAGGAGATAGAAAGACAACAGAGTCTTGTGGCACTTTTAAAGACTAACAGATTTATTAATTTAATTAATTATCTTCAAAGCATCTGACGAAGTGGGATTTTCTCCCACGAAAGCTCATGTGATTAATAAATCTGTTAGTCTTTAAAAGTGCCACAAGACTCTGTTGTCTTTCTACAATAGACTAACACGGCTACCCCTTTGGAACAGGAGATAGAAGTAACTGTAACATCCTAACACATTGCTATAATCATGTTTACATTTGTTTGAAATCATTCTGCTTCATTCCAGTTTTGCTTTCATTTTGTTTGTATTGTCTTACAGTTCAGTTTACAATTTAAAAACATTCTGAGGCTTTTTGTTGCACAGGCAACTGCCTGGCCCATATCTAAAAAAAAAATGTGCTGTGAATATGCTTTGTTATTTTATATCAGTGGAATTTTCCATATTGATAGCTGATTCCAACATAACATTTTTAAGATTGTATTAACTTTTACTCCCCTCTTTTCTAAGAGTATATATCATTTGATTGGAATGTTGTTTTAATTTGAAGTTGGAACTTTTGCTTTGAGTTTGTTTGTCTTTAAAGTGTAAGTTAGTTAGTGTGTCTGAGAAATGAATGGTGTGGGTATGATAATGAAAGAAAAGGTGACAACTGTAAGTCTCCCTGATAACACAGGGGAGTGAAGCAAAACTTCATTGTAACGATTTTTCCAATCTAAGTAGCCAAAGAATGCAGATCAAGATAACTCCAGGTTCAGAGTTCACCCCAAGGACAGGAACAAGACAAAGTGTGAAACAGAAATGAGGAGATAATGAACAGATGTCATGCTTGGATGCAGATGCATCATGACACAGCAAGATCCGTAGACGTGAATGGGAGCTGACTACTATAAAGATAGGGTGAAAAGATGGGGACTTTGGGTTCATTCTATAAACATAAATGATTACTGGATTTGTGACTGCCAGACCTGGCTCCATCTTTGTGTTCAATCCACCTGGCCAGTGGACTGGCTCAAGCAATTCAGAGGCTGGTAATTATATTCCACTGCAGAACTCTGTGTGTGTGTGTATATGTATATGCATGAGAGAGAGAGAGAGAGAGAGAGACAGAGAGAAAGAGAGAGAGAACAGGTAATTGCTTTTTAAAACTTCTGAATTCACAATAAACATGGTATATTGCCTTGTCCCCCTGAATAAGATCCTGCTGTTTATTTCATTTATAACAAGTAGAAGTTCTCATCCTTTTTATTCCCAATTATTTCTCCTTCCTTGTAGTAGATTCCTTCAAGTTTTTTGCCCTTTGCAGTGCATATGAGTTGCAGTACTATTTCTAACCTTATCTATCTAATTCTGAAAGACTCATTCTTTTCACTAGTGGTTGGCTGCTTTCCCATAATTGTCTTCTCCTGACTTACTTTTTGTGTTCTTTACCAGACCTTTATAATATGTCATTACCACTCTTGCAAGGTAACCTTCAATCATCACAGCTCCGTATCTTCCCACTTTTGCTTAATATTTCTACTGATGTTCTGCACTGTGTTAGTAAAGTAAATCTTGGCTATGGGTTTTAGATTGAAGTTGAGATGTTTTAATTAAAAATGGTTTTATCTTGCATTAAAGGCTCTCCCTTAAAAAGGGAATCATAAAGCAGTTATGTTGGAGTATAGAACTTTGGAGAAAATAATGTATAAGAGTATTGCTACAGGAAGAGACAAGCCGATAACTCATAGCATTCAAACGCTTCTTCAGTTTCCTTTAGAAAATACCTCTTAAAACCGTTTCTTAGCATACTTCATCTCTTGAGCAACTTACAAAAGTTTTATGCCCTCTAAATGAGCTACAGACGAAAGGGCAGATCAACAGCTGGCGTTTACTATCATAGCTCCATTCATAGCTCCATTGACTGAAGTCAATGTAGCTATGTCTGTTCCAGTGGAGGCTCTGCCAGGGATCAAATTTTGTCTGTACACACAAGTAAATGCTTATAACCCAGAGGGAAAAGTTGGTCTTACAATAAATGTTTTCTTAAACAACATATCTCCACAATTCACTTTGGCTGCCAAATGTCTGGGAAGCCCCAAATATGTTCCTGAACTTGGACAAAACCCTGCAAAATCTGAACTTAGCCAAAAGCCAAAGGATTTAAAATACAATTGTCTTTCACTTCTAAAGAAAACCAGACTCTGTCCATTTTTATGAACATTTTTAATGGAATAAGATTTACATCTACCTTTAAAACGTCTTTAAATAAGCCATCCCATTTTTAAATAAATCAGTAATTATGGTTGACCAACATTCATTAGTATTCTTGAATTTAGTGTATTAAAAATAAAAATAAAAAAATTCCCACAAACTTTGGCTTCTCAATCATTAAAGCTATAGGAAGATGAATTACTGCAGAAAGTATTATCACAAATTAAATTAAATTAATGCCTAGGGTACATGCTGTGTTCATTTATGTGTATTGCTATCCTAAATATTTATCTCTAAAAAAGATTAGAAAATATGGTTAATAATGCCACGATTCTGCAAGCCATATGCCTAACTTTAAACATATGAATAGTTCCATGGACTCCACTGAAGTCAATGGGACTATTCATATGTTTAAAGTTAACCTTATATTTAAATGCCTTGTTGAATAAGGGCCTCAGTTCCTCTCTTATTCTTATATAATGTTTTCACTCTGATAAACTACTTCAGTGGAAGGATTCAGTATCTGAGGGAATACCTGTGGGCAGCCAGATAAGTTAGGTAATTCAATACTTGCTTGCCCATCTGTAATAACTATACTATTTATAAGAAAGAACAAGGACACTATGACTGTGATGCTATATATGGACAAACACCGTCAAAAGTAAATAAAGTCTCTACTGATGACAGATAGCACATTTTCTGACTATGACAGATAGCCATTCTCTGTATTTTCTATATGTCCAATGCACCAATTCTATTTCATCATCCTGATAAGAAAAAGTGATAGCAGATAAAAATCTGTGTCTACACAAAGTAAATTAAAAATGGGGCCCATTCATCCGATAGTATCTTTTTATATAATGTAATTTCTTTGGCTAATGTTTTCTGTCTTACTTCAAAAGGTTATAGAAAAAGGGTTGGTGATGGATGATATAGGAAACAGGCAAAGCTTTACTCAAGGGCACAACATCAAGTGTACCAATAAAGGAGCTGTCCTAGAACATGTTATAAACGGGATCATCATTTTTATACAAGTCATACATCCCTGGTTACTGTAGTAAAGCTTAGATTTTAAGTTGCAAATAGACAAAATACCTTTAGAAACGCAAGGGTTAGGGTTGCTTATTTCCTACTATGTATGATGACTAAACATCAATGGTGTTTGAATTTTTCCATACTTTTAATATTTCTCATACATTCTGCATTAAGCATGACCTGATTCACTCCACAAACTCCTATTTATTTATTTATTTGAAAACACAAAACACAGAGAGAAGTTAACGGGTAAATTTCAAACATAATTGGTGGGATATATTATGTACAGTTAAGCATGATGGCTATGTCTACACTGGCAATTTAAGTCGACTTAAGGAGGCTTAAACAAAGATGTTTGGAAAAAGCAAATACCAAATGCTATGTGGTATTTGCAAAATTAAGGACAAAGGTACACTGTTGGTGGCAGCGCAGACAGAGTAGAATCAATTATGCAAGTCTGACTGAGCATGCCTAAAGACGCGCTCAGTTGAACTCAGAATGAGCTGAAGGTCGATTAGCTAAGACCCACTTGACGAGAAGCATAGCTCTGATTTGACAGGAAAGGAATTTGCTGTTGAATCAGCACTGTGGGGACCCTGCGGTAAGTAGGTGGTAGGCAATCGGAGGGAGATATGCAAGATATTTTAAGTACGTTGTACATTTCTCTTTGATTGCCGCCAAAATAGCACAAGGGCTCAGTGTTCTGTAAAGATCACTACTGACTTTGAACCTGAATGGACTGAAATACTGCATGGTGATTCTGCAAATAGAAGCAACAATATCAATAAATGGAAATAAACGTTTTATTATTCAGATGATTTTTAAGAAATCAATTCCATTACATTAAGCTTAGAACCAAACCTCTAATCGTTCAGGCGATTTTCAGACCATCTTTTGCTACTGTGTATAAACATTCAGAAATGCTGGACTGAAAAACTGGTAAATAAATGGAAACTTGCTTGGCATTTCTGAAAAGCATAATCTGTAAAACAAATATTCATAGACTACAAAGCAGGAAGCAGATATGAATAGAAAAATGAGGAATTGTGTGTGGTGACACGGCCATGTGCAGAAACCTCCTGTAGTTATCATTTACATTTTTTAAAAAAAAATTGAATTTAGTGTTTGTGAAAAATGCCAAATTGACAGTTCTGAAAACCTGTATCCACCAACAGGTACAATATCTGCAGTCTCCATGTAAGAATGTCCCAGTCCCTTGCTCATGTGATTCTCTCTACCCTGGAATAAGAGTCTCTACAGATGAAAAGCACCTCTACAGCCACTGAGCCCTTGAACCAAAAGTAACTGGCCCTAACAGCTGAAGAATGAGGTAGGCTTTAAGACCCCAAATGAGTACAACACTTAAGCATATGATTTAGCTATAAAAATGTGTTTAACACTCAATTACTGGAATGTGCATTGCTGAATAAGGATGGCCTGGTGATTTAGAAACTAAAGCAGGTTCTTTAAGTATTTGAAAACCAAAGGCTGGGTTCAAACTCACTGACAACAGAGAGAGTCTTTATGTTGATGTCAACAAGTTTTGGATCAGGCCTTAAATTACCAATATACTCTCATGGAAATGCTCTAAAGACCCTATAGGATACAATAGAAATTAGATATGATTCTATAGTAATGAGGTGAAAATTTATAATGTCGAATAAGAAGTCCTATATCTATTAAACCAACCTGTAGAATTCTATAGCAATGACCAGAAAAGGGACATAATTGGCAATTTATTTTTCAAAGTCTTTAGTCTTCATGTCTGTAGCAGGGTTGTTTCCCCGCTAAGGCCCATAAAGGGTTAAAAAGAGCCTGAGATAGCAGCAGCCAATCAGGTGGGAGGGCTGATGAGCTAATCAGGGACCAGGAACTCAGTAGAAAGGGGAACAGCGGAGGCAGCTCAGATCACTCTGGGTCAGGGGCTTGGAAAAGGATGTACTTCCAGAGCTAGCTGGCTGAAAAAGCCAGCATCCTGGAGAGCTCACTGGGAGACACAGGGAGCTGATCAGGATCTGGGGCTCTGAAGGTGCAGACAGCAGCTGAAGTCCGGAGCAGCTGCCCAAAGGCAAAGGTGCCTGGAGGGATGGCAGTGCATTATCTGGAAAAATAGTCTGAGATTGGACTGCAGAGGTGCAGACCTAAGGTGAGGGTCTGTGTGTGAATGGGGGCTGCAGGGAAAGCAGCACAGGGAATAGACTTTGACACTGACCTGGGGCAGTGGTCACAGTGCAGAGGTCGCTACACAAAGGGTCCCTGGGCCAGGGCTTAGAGAAGTCAGTGGGCCCTGGTCCCTCCCAACTCCTCCAGAGTGCCAGGGAAGGCATTGGACACCAGTGGCCATTGACTAGTTGCCTAATGACCAGGGCTGGCCATTGGAATGGAACCCCATGAAAGGGGTGGGCGGCGGGGAGATAGAGTGAGCTCAGCCCAAGGGCTGAAGTTTAGGTATAGAACAGACGAGCATAGCCCACCTAATGGGGACCACTAAAGCAATCCCCTGTAAGATCACAGGCAGCACTCATCAGAATGGGTCACGTGCTGCTAATCCTCTCTATATCTCTAAATGTACACAAGCTTTTTGATCTGGCTGCACTAACAATTATCCTACACTAACAATCATCCTTGTATAAAAGTCCTTTTGCATTTCACAGGGTTTTCTTGTTTAAAACCTTTCTATAGAACAAGGACTTATTTTACTTGATATACAATCTAAGGGACTGTTCAAAACACCTATATAAAGGATATCATAAATTTCATGGACCAGAGACTCAAATTTGTCCAAGTATGAAAAGTAGAGTGAGCAGACTGGAAAATTCAGCCTTATAGGATTCAACCACATTATATAGGGGCCTTTATTCTACAAGGGAATTTTTTCATTCCTTAACACCCTGAGACAGTATAAAGCTATGTCAAATGTCTTTCTCGTAAAAGAGTTTTGGTTTGTCTTTTGTTAGTCAGAAGGCCATTCCTTTTTCAGTCTCAATCTTAAATTTTACAGGGTTTTTCTAGAAGTAAGAATTAAACCCAATAGGGCACTACAGAAGTTAAAAAGTTAATCTAAAATCCTGTAGAACTCTGTTCTTTCTATCTAATTTTAAGACAAAAGAATTTAAAAGAGAATTATTGCCCCGATATAGAATTTTATTGATTAGTTTAAAATATTATAGAAAGATTCCTATTTATTATATTAGAAGCTCTTTATAAGTATATATTGTCACATATTTCCCTGATTTATAGGAATCAGTATCAAACATAATTTCTTAAGTAATAGCATCTACATTTTTACACTGATGTTTGAGTTTTCTAAATCTGTTCTATTCATAAACTGTTCATGTAGAAATACAGCAGCAATGAACACTGTCTCTGTTTGTGTGGTGTGTCACACCTTTGCCAGCCACCGTAACGACACAGAAAACAAACACAGCTAAAAATATCATCTTCCTAAAATATCATAATTACTTTATCACACCTTAAAGAGATTATTTATAACCCTTTAGCAGTATACACCACACTCACTTGAAACAGACTCTACCTACTGCCGATCTTTGTCTGAATTACCAGAATTGTACACATTTCTCTCACTGTTCCACCTGCCAGTCTTGAAATATCGCTGTATCATTTAAAAGGAATAGATTCTCCTCATACTACTTTGCCATTTGTGAAAGTGGTGTTCAGAATTTGGCAGACTGGAGCTTCAGACCCCAATGAGCAGATCTATCATTTACAACCTATTTAGGAGCTGTCCATCAAGAGGAGACTCAAAATATCCAAGATTTAGGAGTTGATGTCAGTTACTATCATTCCAATTTGTATTATGTAATCCGGGCTTGTTCCAAATCCTACTAAAGTTGATTGCAAGTCTCCCATTAAACTTCAATGGTTTTGGATCAGACCCTAATTAGAATGTATTCAAAGAAAATGAGTTGACTTACTTATTGCTGGTATCCAGGATAAAGAAGCAAAAGCATCATGTATTTGTGCCCACAAAACAACAGTTGCATTAGTTTCACGGGTACAATAGGTTCCATGTAGCAGTTTGTCAATATAGGATAATATTTTGAAGGAACATGGGTAGAAAATGATTTTAGGACAATGTTCTACCTGTAAAATTAAGCTAATAAATCCAGGTGAATTAAGCTAATAAATCCAGGTGAACCTCCACATCTGTGACTACAGGGGACTTACATCCATAATAGTTCAGGTGACAAGCATAGCAGGAGACAGGAAGAAGGCTGCCTCCCTCACATTGGTCTCCCTCTTTGGTACCCTGTGGCAACTTCTTTAGAAGTTGATAGAGTTGGAGATCTGTGGGATGGGCTCACTTGTGCCTATTGTCAAACAATTATCCCCATGTCCTCCCCAGATTTCAAATCAGGAGTTAATGCTCCTTCAACTGCTAAGATCACCATGACTGTTGAACAGCTGCAGAAAGATGTTTACTATGACATGGGCCTTCTATGCAGATTCTTCTATATATCTAAGCTCCCTTTCCAAATAGATCCTTGGAATCTGCTGTAGACTTAGGTGCATTTTTTGCAGGCACTCTATAATAACATCTGTGTATGCAGTTTCTTTTGTTATCTAAAGTCTTTTTAAATGATCAAATCCCCTAAAGAAAGAGCAAGGGAGTTTACGAGCTAATTGCTGGTAATTTAAGCTAGAAGAGCCCTTTTGCTAGCAGTTTTGACCTTTCTTACTCTTCTTATTGTTCTGTCTCAGAAACCTTTTCGCTCCATTACTTTTCCTACCAATGGATGTTTGTATGTATACAGGCAGGTTTATCTGAGTGCAGAATACAAGAAAAATGGTAATTTGATACACCATACCTACTGTTGGGGCAAAAATCCAAGCAACTTCAATCAATACCTTTTATATTTACATTGAATACAATTTGTAGCTGTGTTTTTTACCTTTTTGTGTCAGGGAAGGTTTTGATTCCTATATGTGTACCTTGCCTTTTGGCAGCAATAACTTTTGTTCAAAGGGAAAAAATATATACACAGGAGAGTGAAAGCAGATCAGATATAATTTGGGGTGTGTTAATTGGCTTTCATAATCCTTTTTAAGGGGACCTATAGCTGTTATATTTTTGAATTAAAGCTTGCAATGTCACACAGAGCAGAGTAAAAACTTGGATCTTGTCATTTGAATACTAGAAGAAACTGAATTTCTCCATTACCTCTTTCTTACATTTTGCTACTCACACAAATGAAACATAAGGAACATGGCTTGCTTTTTTATTACCGGAGTCAGTGGCTTAGGTGCTGTTAGAATGCGGGACCTTCTTTACTTGGCTTTCGGGCCTGCCTCTTTTAATTTTAGCAGCACAAAGGCTATGTCTACACTTGTAATTTTAAGTTGATTTTAACTAAGTCGACTTAACAGTTAAGTCGACTTAGTGAGTCTACACTTAAAATTAAAGTTGACTTAAAGGGGAACTTACAAGTCGACCTAGAGCATCCACACTGGATGTCTAGGTTGACTTCTGGAGGCTAGGGGGACCTTGGGCAGGTCCACGGTGGCGGGGGGGGCACCCCTAGTGTACAATGGAGCAAAGGGGGACAGGGACCCTGGCAGGGCATGTGGACAGGGTGTGACGCTGTCTGGATTTAGGGAAGCATTTATGATATTATTTTCTATTAATATCTCATAAATGCTATAATCCATAGGAACTATGTCATGTTTGGTATCAATAGAAAGGTAGTAATTTGCTGGGAATGATTACATAGTTTATGTATAGGAATTGTATTTGTATTAGAAGTTAGGAATTTGGTGTTATATCTATACTTTAACTTGTGTGATTCCGTGAAAACAATGAGACAATGGAGACAATGGTTGTAGACAGCCTCCTGTCTGAGGCGTTTCCACGGAATCACACAAGCTAAAAGTATAGATATAACACCAAATTCCTAACTTCTAATAAAAATACAATTCCTATACATAAACTATATAATCATTCCCAGCAAATTACTACCTTTCTATTGATACCAAACATGACATAGTTCCTATGGATTATAGCATTTATGAGATATCCATAGAAAATAATATCATAAATGCTTCCCTAAATCCAGACAGTGTCACACAGGGCTCTGCCCTGTGCTTTGGGGGGCATGCTATGCTCCCCTTGTGCCCCCACCCCCGGCAGGGAGAGCATTGATGTAGTCCTGGGGTGGCCCTAAGTCGACTTAGGGCTACCCCACGTCTACACTGGCTTAATTCGACTTTAAAAAGTTGAATTAAGCCTTAAATCTAATTAAATCTAGGTTTAATAAAGTCGACTTAATTTTCCTTAAATCTACTTTATTTTCCTTATGTTGATTTAAGCAAGCTGCTTAAGTTGACTTAAGAAAACTGTAGTGTAGACGCAGGGTAAATTAAGTCGACTTAAGCAAGCTTAAGTCGACTTAATTTACAAGTGTAGACACAGCCAAACAGACCCCTCTTTAAAACTGGGAATGTTACGGACGCGACTAGGGGGCCCCTCACCCAAGAGGGAGTCGCTCCGTGGCTTGATTATCTCGCGGCTTAAAGAAGGACCTGTCTCCTGTTATAAGGAAATTGATTAGAGTTTATTTAGCATCTGCAGATGGGTGACTCCAGTACCACGCAGGGCAGGAGCACACCCACAGGCTTGTGTTTGCACATTTTATTGTTGATTAACCCCCTCAAAGACTGCCCAGGTACACCCCTTGATTATGATGTTGTCCAATTAACGATAGGACGAATTCGTAGGTTTTCAGCTGCGCCTGGCCTGGCCTTTACCCTTCTTGGTCTGGTCCTCATCATTTGTGTTTATCTTTACTTTTCCTTGAAGCAGGATGGCTGTTTCATTCTTTATGGTCCTATCCTCATTATATATGTTTTCTTTACCTTATCACTAATACATTTATGGTTTCCAGGGGTCTTTGTTTCTTTTTGAAGCGGGATGTTTGCATCTCTTAAAGCTTCTTGGACCACAGAGGAGTACAGGGTTATAAGTTTACCTTCCCATGGCCTAAGGCTTCAATACTGTTGCTCACTTATGCTAAGCTAAACTATTATCTACTCATGCTAACATAGAATGTCTAAGTATCTTAAAATGGCTAAGTATCATAATTTCATAACAGGAAATTATATACAAACCAAATGTAGATCAGAGTCGAAAAAGTTTGGAATTGAGCCAGATCTATATGTTATATATGTAATTCAGACACTGACTGGTTTTCCCTACTCTCAGCTGAGACATCACAAACAAAAACATGTATTAATAACAGCATCAAAATGGAATGGAAAGAATGCAAACCTCAGCAGGAAGATTCCTCTTCAGTTTCTGTCACAAACAGAACTGAGAGTCCTCTCTCCATAGGTATAATAGGGTTGTCTACACTTCCCATCACTATAAAGAAGACTTTTCATTCAGTAAAATGTTATGCTCACGACTCCATTTTATGACTAGAATATTGTACCACAAATATTCTCCTACTGTTAAAACTAATAAAGTGCACACATTTATGTATTTTTAAATGAAATCACACTAGTAGGAATAAGACATTCCATGTAGTGCAGTGTCTGCTAATTTGGTGACTTTCTGCTCCCCATTCTTTTTTTCCCTCCAATCTCACAATCATCCCTTCACAAGCTCCCGTTTCCAGAATCCTTCCAAGAAAAGGCGGCAAATAGTTACTCCCCCACTGTCAACACCAGAGCACTGCTTCACAAATAATTAGAAGGATTATTACATCTGCAAGGAACATTCCTTCCGGGCAGGAGAGGGGTTGGGAAGTGAAGTGAGGAAAGGAAGAAGACCCTGCGAGTCTAGGAATTTCTCTTTCAAATTCCTACATACATCTGGTGAAAAAGTGGTGGAAGCATCGCCAAGTCCCATACCCTCCCCCACCAATCAACAATTTACAAATATTATCAAAATATCTAATTCTTAAAACTTCCATCTCTGCTTCTAACCATTCATTTGACTCATATTCTGGAAAATGCCAGTAATCTAAGGGCTCACCAATGGTCATTAAGTAACTAAATACCTCTAAAATTACTGGTAAATAAAAAGGTACCTGGCTAAACCCACTCTGACTGAACACATTGTAGACAAAATTTATCCATTTCAGAGCCCCTTACAGATTTAGTTAATCAGTTACAAAGGCACTGCATTTCACTGTAGATAAAGGATAAAGAAAAAAACATTGTTTATCCAGTGGCCAGAGCATAGTCAAATACAACTTTTAAAAAAAATCCCAAGCACTGATACTGACTTTCTGTATGACCTTTGGAAATTCACTTAAGCTCTCTGTATCTCAGTGTCTCAGTCTATAAAATGGGAATCATAATGGACATGTCAGAGTAAGGTAATTTTACATAACACATGAATAAAATAAAGAATGCTAAGTATTATTATGTACACAGACAACTTCAAAGCTACAACATATTTCTATATTCTTTCATGGGAGCTTTTTTGAGGATTTTAATATTTTGTTTTGTCAATGGTTATCTGTTAATTTCCTCTGCTTTCCTAGCCATTAATTTCAGTTGAAGATTTGTCTGGCGCTGTGCTCAGGTAATGTACAAAAGCAAATACCCTAAATTTCTGTGACTACATTCATAGGCTATGTCTACACTTGAAAGTTAGGTCAACTTAAGGAGCCTTAAGTCAACCTAATTTAGTCCATATCCACACTAGGCTTTCATTAAGTCGACTTAAGGGGCTTCCTTAAGTCGACTTAATAAATACCACTGTTTAGGTAGACTTAACAGCTAAATCAATTTGTTAAGTCGACCTAAACCTGGTGTGGACACCCTAGGTCAACTTAGTTCTCTAAGTCAACCTAGGGCTGGGGACAGGGGAGCCATGGCTCCCTTCTTCCTGGGACCCCCGCTTCCAGACAGAAGGGAGCCACGGCTGCCCTCTCCCTGGGACCCACGAGGGCCCCAGCAAGAAGGCAGCCACAGCTGCCCTCTTCCTAGGACCCGGTCCTGGCCTTGGGGATCCCCTGTCAGCTGGAGTGCAGGGGAAGGCAGCTGCCTTCTGCGGCACTCGGCTGACAGGGGAACCTTGGGGATCCCCTGTCAGCTGGTGCACCAGTGGATCCCTCCTTGCCCGGACCCACATGGTCTGGGGAGAAGAGAACAGGGCTTCCGGTAAGAAGGGAACCATGGGTCCTTTCTGCCGGGACTGCTGCTCCCTTCTCAGCAGGGAACCGCAGCTATGTCCACACTTAAAATGTTAAGTTGACTCTGTTAAGTTGATTTAACAAGGTCGACCTTGTTAAGTCGACTTAACGAGTCAACTTTACTTTTTAAGTGTGGACCTAGCTATAGTAAGCAGTGGTAGTATTTTATTCCCTGCACATGTCGGTTGAAAGCTATAACTAAATTACACACAAATGTAAAAATGTAATTGATGCTTTTAGTTTAAGTAATGACTCACTCAAGCGACAGAACAAAATGAAAAGTGCTAAATGAATCCAACCACTAATGGAGATCATCCTCTTAATATAATGCTGAGACTACTTAGCGTGCTTTATAAGGTCAATTTCCACATGTTTGATAAGGTCAATCTCTGCATTCTGCATCTGGTACTTAGTGCTTTTTAGCTATTATGCACTGTTTTACATTTTATCAATCTAATGACAATAGCATTCACCTTCTTTCCAACCATGTTTCCACTCGTGTGGTGGAACTAGATAGTCAGCAAACAAAACAATTTGTATATTACCTTAGCAATGGAAACTGTAGCTTCCTTTTTCAGTACAGCTTTCTGAAATTTCTCTCAGAAGTAAACTTCTATTGCCTTATCTAACTTTTAAAATTATATTTGGAATCAAAGTTTTCCACCACCTTTCTGCACTTGTTTGTTAGTTGCCCCAATCTGTGCCCCATAAAATGGCCGCCACCTCCCACATAGTAGAGACCCTGATATATATGTTTAATAGGAATTTTCCCCTCAGTTCAGCCATATGTCCATTACCCCTGGCTGGTGACCACACACTGCTTAATTTGGAACCCCAATTTATTCCCTACCTGGGTTTCCTAGGGGTGGGTTAACCCTCTCGCCCACTGTGTAGGTGGACCAGCAGGGCATGTATTTGTATGTGCCACGTGGCCGCCCATGCTTGCCCTCCCCTGCAAGGGTGCATAGAGAGCTCTAGCCCAGAACCTGGAGAGCCAGTAGAAGTTGCCACATGCCCAAAAAAGGACCAGGGGACCGAGCAGCACTTTACCCCCCTTCCTACTGCGGCAAAATTGGGCCAATCGCAGACCAACACGACCCCTGCAGGAAACGGCCTAGGCAATAAAACCACCATTGCCACACGGAACGAACAAGAGTCCCCGCGTGTCAACTGCCAGGCCTGATCAACCTGCCAGTAGGAGGCACTCCCGAAAAGTGCCAGCCCGTGTCGAGTTAACCCCCCTTCGTCCCAAAACTCATCATGCTGTGGCTGGTCACCTGCTTGATGGTTCTGGTATGTATGTAAACTCGTGTTTCCTCTATCAGTTAACTTCCCTTTAGAGATAAGTTGTAATGTATAATGAGTCTAGCCTTACCTCTGTTTCACTCAGGGAATAACCATTGAAATAGCCTTAGGCAGGGGTCCTCAAACTTTTTAAACAGGGGGCCAGTTCACGGTCCCTCAGACTGTTGGGGGGCCGTACTATAGTTTGAAAAAAAACATGAACGCGTAGCTATCACGTCTGCTGCTGGCCTGTGTTTCTGGGTACTGGGTGGCAGGCAGTAATGAATCCACACACTTTTTGTTGTGCTGTGGGGCTCCGGCCAGGCCCAGAGTGTGGGACTGACTGATGT
>ML685895.1:293377-312612 GCA_007922175.1 Pelusios castaneus
TAACTTTTCAACATTTTCAAACTGAAATAATTCAAACTGCTGATTCAAAACAACTTTTTGTTTGGAAAAGTAAGCTAATGTGGGTGGGGAAAAAAAAGCATTGGTGGTCAAAATTGAAATATCAAAATAATCAAAACAAAATGTTTTGATTGCCCCAAACCAAATATTTTTGGAGGGGTATTTTTGATAGTCATAAATTTTCAGAAATGTCTTTTTAACCTGATTAAGAATGGGAAACTTTTCAGAAACTTGGCCATTTCTCACTCGACATTTATATAAACCTCAAACATGGATTATCAAAGTCAACAGACACTTTCCATTGATTTAGAGTACAGGACTGAAGCCTAAATCAGTCAGGACATTTGGACTCCCTTGAATCTAGTTAGCTCAGTTAGTCCTGAGTTTCCACTATATCCTTTATGTAGCTCACCACGGCTCTGTCTACACTGGCAAGTTAGTTCAAATTAAGGAAGCTTAATTTGAACTAACTTAAACCTTGGCTACACTAGGCTTTCATTAGTTTGAATTAAGGGCTTCCTTAATTCGAACTAATAAATTTGCTTATACTTTTCGAAGGAAGGGTTAATTCGAACCAACGTGGCCATGTTAGTTCGAACTAAGCACTTAGTTCGAACTAACTGGCCCATTGAGCTCAATGCAATTGACTAATTCAAACTAAGCAAGTGCCATGCTTGGCACTTGCTTAGTTCGAACTCAAATTTGCTAGTTCGAATTAAGTTAATTCAAACTAACTAAAATTAGTTCGAATTAGTTAGTTCGAATTAATTTGGTAATGAGAATGATTAGGGGGCTGGGGCATATGATTTACAAGGAGACACTGAAGGAACTAGGCTTATTTGGTCTGCAGAAGAGAAAACTGGAGGGGGATTTGATAGCAACCTTCAACTACTCGAAGGGGCGCTCCAAAGAGGAGGAAGCTAGGCTGTTCTCGATGGTAACAGAGGACAGAACAAGGAGCAATCATTTCAAATTACAACTGGGGAGATCGAGGTTGGATATTAGGAAAAACTTTCTCACTAGGAGAGTGGTGAAGCATTGGAATGAGTTACCTAGGGAGGTGGTGGAATCTCCATCTTTGGAGATATTTAAGATCTGGTTAGACAAAACCCTGGCTGGGATGATTTAGTGGGAGTGGTCATGCTTTTAGCAGGGGGTTGGACTAGATGACCTCATGAGGTCCCTTCCAGCCCTATGATTCTATGATTATGATTCTATTATAGTCAAAGGAAAAACTTCACTCTGACTTCTCTGGGCTTTGGATGAGAATTGAAATAATCTTTTAACTGATGATTCTTAAGGAGAAAATCATAAAAGGGGGGAAATGACACTATCATTCCTCTCATATATAAAGATAGTGTGAGTGATATATTGGTCTTATAGTTTACACCCCATCTCCAATTAATATAATAAATAAAGATAGTTCTACAGCACTTTGAATCAGGTCTCACTTTTCGTGTGACCTCATTAAATCTCTGCATGCCTTTGAGGTTGCCATCTATTCTAAGCGGGTTTTTTATTATTAAATGGCATTTTGTGGGACAGTTCTATAATCTCAGGAACAGCCACTTTTATAAATGACCCTTATGAGTCAAACATTTCAAGCTCCTGGTAAGATAAATATTCTAAAGTTGGATAAACATGATAAATAAAAAAATCTTTTATTAAAAATGTGCTTTCCTGCTTACAATGATGAATGACTGCCTCTGCCATTAATAAATACTAATGGCTGTACTTGCTGCTCACCTGCCATATCTTCTTTCTTTCCTGATGGTATTCTTCCTGTTCTAAAGGCAGATATCCTCTCTGTTTTTTCCCACATTGTTTTGCATAGCATAACATTTTGGGAACACACCATGCTGGGAAATGTTCTACTTGAAGGTTATGAGCCTGATCCAAAGCCCCTGGAAGTCAATGGGAAGAATCCAATCATTATTGTAATGGACCTATTTTCTTTCCTTCCTTCTGTGCCTTGATTGCACCTCAATTTGTGACTTCCAAAATGAAATGTAAAAATCCATCCTGAAGTCTCTCAACCAACAAGTTTATTTAAGTTTAATTCTATTTTTATTTTTGGTTAAAGGCAGATAATTTATTCCCATTTCTTGGCAAACAAATTACAGCGTTGCCACTTCTTCCTTCCTTCTTTTGTATTTCAAGTATTGTATTTTTTGATGCAGATCAGCCATCTAGTAGAACAAGTTATTTGAATTATCTAAACAAACCCTACATTTCCTGCTGGTTCTTTTTTCTGTCTCTTCCTCTTTTCTCTTGTTTTTCACAGCATGGTTCCTTACATGCTGCTAGACCACCTGTTCAAAAGAATAATAATAATTACACCCCTCACTGTTAAAAAATATAGCACTTCTCCCAGGATAATAAATTTCCCATTGCACCACTTTTAATTATCTTGCTGCAATTAACATAACCTGATTGATCCCATTGGAAGTATCCAACCACTATCATGCAACTAGTTATTCTCCATGGGAAAAGTCAGCCAAACCACCTGCCCCAAATTCATAGAGGGTCTTGAATTGAATTGAATTGAATTCTACTGGCAAAGGCCCTAACAGAGACCATAATTAGAAGAATGTCTGCCAGTACTAGGGGGTGTTTTTAGGTAGAGCTTGTAGAAAGTGGCTGCCACAATTCTGCATCACACAAGGGAAAAGCACAAGTCAACATGTTCATTGACCTACAACTTTAAGCCCCATTCCTGAAGTGAGGCTCCACAGAAGTACAAGGATTAGCCTTTGCAGAGATGCAATTGAAAGTTCAGGGCCAAAAGTTATCTTCCTAGAAATCCTGAAGCCTCCGCCTGTCTGCCTCATTTCTATATTTCCAAGATATCATTTTGAAGCTAGGCATCTTTTCTGTCTGGTGTACTAAGAACTTAAAAATGTTCATACTGGATCAGGCCAATGGTCCATCTAGCCCAGTATCCTGTCTTCTGACAGTGGTCAGTGCCAGGTGATTCAGAGGAAAAGAGAGAACAGGGCAATGATCAAGTGTTCCATCCCTTGTCAGCTTCCAGCTTCTGGTAGTCAGATGCTAGGGACACCAGAGCATTGGGTTATATCTCTGATCATCTTGGCCAATAGCACTGGTAAACCTCTCTTCCATGAACTTATCTTACTCTTTTTTGAACCCAGTTATACTTTTGTCCTTCATAAAATCCCTGGGAACGAATTCTACAGGTTGATTGTGAATTGTGTGGAAAAATACTTCACTTCCTTTGAAGAACTACCTTCTTCCTATTAAGTTCATGAGTGAGCCTGTGTTCTTGTGTTTTGTGAAGGAGTAAATAATACTTCTTTATTCAATTTTGCCACATTATTCTTAATTTTATAGAACTTTGTCATAGTCCCCCTATTTGGGCATTTCTTTTCCAAACTAAGTCCCAGTCTCATTATTCTCTCCTTGTATGGAAATCTTCTTATCCTCAATCATTTTTGTTCTCCTTTTTTGGACTTTTTCAATTCTATATTCTCTTTTTAGATGGGGTCACCAGAAGTGCATGCATTATTCAAGGTGTGGGCATAATAAGGGTTTATATAATAGCATTATGCTATTTAAGGCTGTCTACGTTTACAATAGCTAGTTCGAATTAGTTAATTTGAACTAACTATTTCGAACTAATTTTAATTAGTTCCAATTAACTTAATTCGAACTAGCATGGCCCAATGCTAGTTCGAACTAGCCAGGTCCATGGAGGGCACTTGCTTAGTTCGAATTAGTCAGTTGTATGAAGGTCAATCTGACAATTAGTTCAAACTAAGCAGTTAGTTCGAACTAATATGGCCACATTGACTTAATTTGAACTAATTAATTCAAATTAAGGGTTAGTTCGAACTAAGCAATTGAATTTATTAGTTTGAATTAAGGAAGCCCTTAATTCAAACTAATGAAAGCCTAGTGTAGCCAAGGCTTAAATTAGTTCAAATTAAGCTTCCTTAATTCGAACTAACTTGCAAGTGTAGATATAGCCTAAGTGTTTTAGCTATCTCTTTCCTAATTGTTCCTAACATTCTGTTAGCTTTTGTGACTGCTAAAGCACATTGAACAAATGTTTTCAGAGAACTATCCACAATGACTCTAAGATCTTTTTCTTGAGTGTTAACAGCTATTTTTTTTTCTGCGAGAGCTGTTTGAAACCTGTTTTAGACCTAAATATTGTAAGTAATTTTGTATTATCTGCAATTTTTGCCATCTCTTTATCCCTGTTTCGAGATCATTTATTAATATGTTGTCACCCAGGAGATGCGGCCACTTGGCTGTGTCATGGAAGATTGCTCTACTGTGTCTTGGAAAGTCTAGGAAAGGTACGGCTAAAATCTCAAAGAACTTATTTCAAAGGTGTGAGGCCATGTACAACTACCTATCCTGTGCTGCCAACGATTTAATGAGAAACTCCAACAGAGAGATAACCCTCCCTTTATGATAAAACTTAAGTGCTTGGATTAAAAAGAGAAATAGTGAGGGTCTGGAGAATGTCTGTTTTCACGTTCTAGTTTTTTAAAAAAAACACTTTAATGAAAGTGGAAATTTTCTTGTCAAACATTATGAATCTAAGTATAATGAAGTGAATCTTTGTTCCACCCAAATATTCTGAGTATATTGATAGTAAAACAAAATATTAAGTTTAGAAATCAGACAGGACCATTGGATCATCTAACACAAACCATAGACTTCACCCAATTACTCCACCACTGAACCCAATAACCTTTTTTTTCCCCTTGACTAAAATACATGTTCTAGAAAGGTATCCAGTCTTGATTTGAACACATAAAAAAACATAAAATTTACCACTTGCTCTGGTCATTCATTCCAATAATGAATCACCTGCAATGTTAAAATAATAATAATGTATAACCATTGCTCCTTGTTCAAAACTAAAGCCAGACAATTACAAATTTTAGAAAGTTAAAAGCATAATGAACAAAACAAAACAAAAAAAATAATGAATTATTCCCTAATACATGAGGCAATCTGGTTCACTCCAAAAGTGCTGTTCAGGAGTACTATGAATCCTAGGGATAAGCAATCTTTGGCAGAGATCTTTGGCAGCATCCAGAGCAAAGAATTCTGTAAGATGCAGTGTAATTAACCCAAATATTCCTTCAAATGAGAGTAGGAATTTTAACAAGGTGAGACCTAGTGGTCCCTGAACACTATGCACATGGAAAGCAATCTTTATGTAAAGGCAATATAATTATTGTTGTTAAATATTTATACTAAAGTAGCTTCCAGAGGCCCCAATGTACTATTTACTGCACAAATACATGTGAAGACACATTCTCTGCCTCACAAAGTCTTACAATATATGAAATTTAAACAGCTTATGCAGTTATGAACATATCAATAGTTTCTTTGCTTTACTTTCTGAAAATGTTTAGAGTTCCAGATCAATCCTGGTGGGACCAGTGAGTATGGATATTATTCTGGGTCCTAGCTGGCCACTGCAGCCGTCAAAGAGTTTTGGAAGCAGCACGGCGTACAGCAATAGATATAGCATCTATTCAATAGTCACATTCCACCTAGTACCCAGAGATGGAGTTGTGATTTTTGCCCATCCAGGAACCAGTTTACACGTTGAGAAAGATGTTATCTCCCTGACTCCATATGTCTATGTTCCAAGCTATTTGGTTATAAAACCATGTTGATTCATTTGGCCAATAATAGTGCTATCCTAATGGACAGCTCTACAGTGAGTTGTCAGGAGGGAGCAAAGTATAGCATTCATCTTGGCAAGGAGTAATCCATATGAAGGCTTCAACAGCACCTTGGAGATGGTAGTAGGGACACTGCCACTCCCTTGTAACCCATGCATCCCACCTATATACCTATAGTCTTTTATGGAATTCCAGTTTTCCACTTCTTCCTTTGCAAGTGTTCTGTTATAGTTATAGTAGCTCTGGGGCACCATTAATTTCTCTGGGAATTACATGTGAAAAACGAGGATCAGTATTCAGACATCACCTATGTGGTGGAATCTGCTGCCTATGTTATAGTAAGACACATCAGTATCTAGTTTCATCTTTAGCATAAGGCAATTAACCATAAAACAGTTTACAGGCAATTTATTACAAGCTTCAATTCGCAGGCTCTAAAGTTGTTTTGGTTTTGAGTGCAGTTATGTAAAAAAAAATTATTTGTAAATTGCACTTTCAGGATAAAGGCTATGTTTACACTTATTAATTTAGGTCCACTTAGCTAAGTCGACTTAACAAAGTCGACTTTAAGTCAACTTTGTTAAGTCGTCTTAGCATGTCCACACTTAAATTTTAAGTCGACTTAAATGGGACCCTACAAAATCGACCTAGAGCGTCCACACTGGATACCTAGGTCAACTTCTAGGGGCTAGGTGGACCTGGGACAGGGGGCTCAGCCTTTGCCCCATGGTCCCTGGGTACAATGGGGAAAGGGGGACAGGGACCCTGGCAGGGCATAGGGGCAGGGTGGGCAGGGCTCTGCCCTGCCCTTTGGGGGGCATACCAGGCTGTGGCTGTGCCAGCCACCCTGGCAGGGAGGGCAGTGGGGAAGCCCTGGAGTCCCCTAAGTCGACTTAAAGATGTGGCTACTCCACATCTACACTGGCTAAGTCAACTTTCTAAACTAGGTTTTACAAAGTCGACTTAAATTTTCCTTAAATCGGCTTAAGCTGCCGCTTAAGTCGATTTAAGGAAAGTGTAGTGTAGACGCAGACTAAATTAAGTCGATTTAAGCAAGCTTAAGTCGACTCAATTTACAAGTGTAGGCGCACCCAAAGAGATTGCACTACAGTATTTGGAGGAGTTGAACTGAAAAATACTATTTTTTTAGTTTTACAGTACACATATTTGTAATAAAAATAATATAAATTGAATACTGTACACTTTGAATTCTGTGTTGTAGTTGAAATAAATATATTTGAAAAGTAGAAAAGCATATAAAAATATTCAAGGTGCAATTAAATGAGTATTCTATTATTGCTTAACAGTGAGATTAAAACTGTAATGAATCATGACTTTTTCTAATCTCATGATTAATTACAATTATTTTTTAATTGTTTGACAGCCCTAGTAGTAACCCCTTCTGATCTTTGAATTAATAGAATACAATAATCAAACATCATAGACAGGAACAGAATATTACTATCTACAAGCCAATTAGATCACATTGTTAAACTTCTAACAAGATATAGGTAAACACAGATAAATACAATTAGTATGCATTCTTAATTTCCTAACAATACATGCCTATATTTCAAGGTCCCTAGTCTATCTGACATGTGTGTGGTAGCTATTTATAAGGAAGGGCCCTGATTTCCATTTCAATACTCTTCTAATATGTCCTTAAGGGCTGTTTTGAGGACACGGAGCCTGCTAGCTGCTAACTAATGTAACAGAAGGACATCCTTCATGAAATGCCATCAGTCAGGAAATGTGCAGAACACCATTCCTTGGTGGGAGCAGGGGGAAGAAGAGAGACATACAATTAAATGAAATATTTATGAAACTGGGAGGTAGATGAGCCTGTTGGTCAGAAATGGAATAAGTATACATACTTCAATGTCTAATTCTATGAAAACTTGCATAGGACTTCAGAGTACTACATAAACAGATAGTACAGTTGATACATCACATGCAGCAAAGTTTGTGTACAATTAAAAATGGAAAAATGAACAGAACAGTTTCCCAACAGAAGTTTTCAGCAAGTTTGTAGGCTACATCTAAAAATAAGTTTATAGGCTACATCTAAAAACTCCAAACAGAACGTTTTTGAATATATATATATATATATATAAAGAGAGAGAGAGAGAGAGTATGTGTGTGTGTGTGTGTGTGTGTGTGTGTGTGTAATATATATGTGAAGGGTGCCCTGAGTTTAATATCTTTGAACATTCCCTCTTCTCATCTGGGGGAAAACACCATGGCAGCAAGGCTTGTGCAGCCCAGGAGGGCAGTTGCAGGTGTTTCTGGCACTGGTATCTGGATTTCCCATTAGTCTAGAAGCCTCAGCACTATTATCCTGTCCAGTCTGATGGGTATTGGGACATGGAGGTGCTGATGAAGTACTGCACTGCAGATGGAGGGGGAGCTGATGTGCTGTAGCTGGGGCTTCAGAAGCAAGTAGATGCTGAACTAGTCTGTCGAAGGCCAGTCCTATTAGCTGTTCCGTGAGTGCATACTCCTACTCCCTGTGCTCCCTCTTTCTTCTAGGAAGCAGTGCGTCAGCCTTTTCTCCTGCTACAGAGGCCCCTATGCCTTACACAGAGCAATGTATGAAACACTAGCCAGGGAAGAAAAATAATTGGAGATAAGCTGAAATTCCTTTGATTTTAAGAATGGAAATTTTTCCTTACACCAAAAAGGGTAGGACAGTTTGTTTAACTTTTTAAGTCAGGGTTTCATCAATGGCTTCTGCAACCTAGTCCTCCAGGTGCAAGTGCAGAATCCTGTACTAGTGAAGTTTGCACACTATTGCAGAAGACAAGTGGGATTTGGAGAGAGCAGCATATTCCTTTGCCGCATAAAAGGGAAGTAGGCACTTTACAGATGGGCATGAAAATATGGGTATTTTGGTAATAGAAGTGGAGAACTATTAAAAACTGACACCCACATCCACACTGTTAAGTGGGCCAGGCAAGAGCTCACCCAATCCCTTGCCCACATCCATCCAGGAAGCTAGTTAGCTTGGTATGTACCCATCCAAGGACGCACCCTTCAGGGGTTTCATTGTAAACAATAGGTGGCTTTGGTCACAAACACATCTGGACACATGTACAATCATCAGTGTAAATGTACGCTTTGTGAAACTAGCCCATCAAAAATGCTCACAAGCAAGGTGCTTGAGGTCAAACAGAATGTTAGATTCAAAAACAAATTCAGTTTGAGTTAAAGTAAAATTTGTGTTTGATTTTTGGAATTGGTAGGTGTCACTTGACTTGTCACTGAGGTATGGGCAGTAATTCCCAATGGTCAGGGAATGACTCAGTCACCAAGAATTAAGCCCAGGTAAGAGCTGGCTCAGAGGATGGGAATCAGAACCAGATTATCTGGAACAAAAAAAAGCAGGAGCACATGGATAAATATCTTCAGCAACCAATAATTAGCAATTTAAGTGGTGGTAGTGCTGCTGAGCTTAGAAGACAATCAGTTGACTCTTTCCAACAATCAGGCAGCCTATTACAGGCCAACTGTGATCACTAAATTGCTGGGAGTCTGGCTCCATGGCAGGCCCTGCTTCCTGACAACAATGAACCAAAAAAATCTGTTCCTCACCCAGCTCTAATCTAAGCATATTTGATTTGAGTGTCTGGCTATGTGTCTAGAAGCAGCGGTTCTCAAACTTTTTAAATGGAGTCCCCCACATGGAATTTTGTGTAACTATTGTGCCCCTCCTTCCCCTGAACCTACTACTCACTTTCAGGGGAAAAAAAATAAAAATAAACAAATAAATAAAAAATTGAGCCTATGTGCTTAATTTGGAGGGAAGGGAGAGGAGAGGGGGCTAGCAGGAGCAAAGAGTAGCAGCAACTCCTTTGTAGCTGCAGAGACTGATGTGATCCACCAAAGAAAAGTTCTGGTGCATAAAAAAACATATATCCATGAGCTTAAAAATAATGATTTTGAGAGTTGCTGAGCCATATGGCCAAGTGAAAAAGCCATTATCTGTTTCAAAGATTTCTTCGACTTTACATTTCTTATTTAACTTACTCTTCTGTTATATATTTCATTCACATGGGAAATTAATGAGAAAAATTCCATCCTCATTTACACCTTTGTCAACCCATGGAAGTCAGTGGGTATGCAAGAGTGAAACTGGGGGCAGAATTGGAATCATTGACTTATTTATTTGCGTATTTTTATATGCCTCTTACTTCTAAGCAACAAGAATATTATATATTGATTTATAATGAAGCAGTGATGCATAACCAACAGTGATTTTAATTAATGTTTCTTCATCCCTAGGATAGCTCTAGAAGTCATAAAGGTGAGAGGCATGTGACTACTCCAGAAATCTACCCATACCCTTGAAAAATGATCTGAGATATATTTACTGGTCATTGACATGGGTGTAACATTTCAGAGAGCCAAAGAAACAGTTTTTTTTTTTCTCTGTAGGCTTTTGTCACCATGTCATAGATGGCATTAATATTCATTTATTTGATGAGAAACTATCAATGCTGGCCTTACTAAGATATATTGTTGACAGAATTTAAATTCAGCTACAATGTTCACAGACCAGATGCTAAAAGTCAGCACCTTTCACCTTTAAAACAGTTTGAAGTATCTGGATAGATGCCTGTGACAACAACCCAGCCAAAGAATAAATTGTCTTATATTTACAGAGAAGAATGTGATCTACATAGAAAGGCCAGTTCCCCTACAATGAGTGGAAAGTTATGCATCTAAAAAATTTCTTTAAATCTTTGCCTTTTTGTTTGTTTCATTAAAAAGCAAAAGATTAGATTCTAATTTTGCTCATACAATTTTGAGAATTTTTCACAGGTTTTGGTTTTTGCCAATGATGAAACATGTCTTCTACTTTGGTAACAAATGGATCCTTTGGAGTCATCATTCTGAGAGGAACATGGGGAAAGAAAGGATGCATGTTATTTGTTGGTACATGTTTCTGTCAGTTGAATCAACATCCACATGATCAGCAGTGCTCACACCTCTAATGGGGAGAGGCAAGAAAGTGAAGGAAGCTTGTGTGAGAATGGAGTAAGCCTGCTTAAAAAGAAAAAAACTGCAAACAGTTCTCTGAAAAAAATGTTGTGTTTGTATTTAGGTTTATGTTTTAAGATTTCTGTTTGCTTTGAAACTGAAAACATTACATTTAAGCAAAAACCCATCTAAGCTTACATGTCAGAGCTGTTTGGTTGGGCTTAATCCCACTTTCCTGCTCTTGAGAAACAACTTACTGTTTCAATTCTATTTCCTATCAACTTATTAAATACCTTTACTATCCTTTATGTGAAGTACTTCTCCCAGAATTATCTATTTACTCCACATTTCCTACCTTTTAGATTATATCCCTGAAGTGAATTTGTTTTTTTTATTTTTTTGTAACCTTTTACCAGCATGAAAACCTTTTCTCATTGTAGTTATCAAATCATGTCATGATTCTGACAGCTCTCATTAGGATCCCTTTCAAATGAGTATAACTGAAAGCCTCTCAATTTTCTTCATAAAATAGATTCTTGAGAATTGATATCACCATTGCTGCACCCCGTACAAAACAATGTATGGAAATGAGTAATTGTTCTCATGCTGTTCCAGAAGGAGACTGCCAAATGTGTGATATGATAACAGTAAATCTTCTCCTTTGTAGTCTCTCCTTCTATTAATATAGATTACCATCCCACTGGCCTTTCTTAATGGATGCTGTGCACTCAGCAGGCAGTTCCAATGATTTTTTTTTTTTTTTTTTCAGAATTTACACTTTACCAGATTATTGTGCTGGATGCTTGCTGCATTTATCAACTATTCCTGAAGTTGGTTCTCAGAAACACAGAAGATGCTATGATGGAACATTATGATGGTTTCCCATGTTGGGAGACTGTGGTACAAAATGAGGTCTCGGAGATATGAAGCCTGTTGTAAACAGAGTGCGGTTTTATTTACAGTTCCTGATCAGGAATCAATGAAACAAACATAGGAAGCATACAGTCACAAACTTTATAACATAATAAAAATATAGAACTTGTTTACTTTATGATCACATCCACTTCTGATACAGTAATTGTATTAATGAGTATTAGATCAGTGGGTCCCATTCCTTAGCAATGCAAGACAGAGACTATAACACAAAAAATATAAAATATAAACTTGTAATATCAAATTTGATCTTAGATGAAGTGTAATAATCTAGCAACAAGGGCTATAGTTATAAAAATGGTATTGCCCTCTTTTCTTGTTTATCCTTAACATAAGGACAATATTATTTCTGGAGCAGTGCTTCAACCTTTGATCTTAAAAAAATTCTGTTTTGTATTCTAAGGATACAAAAAGGAAAAAGGGCAATACCATTTGTTGAGTGGCCAAATCCTACTCGTATGGAATTCAATGGCATAGCTTCCTTATGTTCGGTTTTAAATGTATTGTTAAACCAGAGAGCTGCCAATTCAGCTTTTCTCTGCTGGCATGATCCAATATTATGTTATGATAGATGTAGGATGAAATTTTCAAAAGTGTTCATTATTGACTGTATAATATAATAAAACTTGGGTTTCCCAACTCTCAGTCATATGCTCTAACTATTGGACTACTAAGTATTCTAGTATAGGGTGCTCTTTCGCTCTCTAGTTTAGACCAGAATTTCCACACTGAATCTGGGAAGACAATCTAGACTACAAAGAATACATTTTCAATAAAGATTTTGGTTTCATCAAAAAATTACTAGCTTACCCCAATTGTAACCACTGTGAAATTTATAAAGTCCTATCAATATTAAAAAACAAAACAAAAATAAAACAGAAGAGAAGAATAGAAAATTGCACTACAATTTTATCATCTTGGGTCACGCAGGCTTCATTTTGCAGCCCATAGTGTGGATGAATTACAGTTTATAATACATAGTCAAAAGAGAGCTGATTTTATCATAAATACATTTCTACCATTCAAGCAAAAACAAGCCAGATTTACAGTTTCACAGGATTTTAATTTTAAAAAAAAAATTTAAACAGTTCTTTTAGAGTCAATATTCTTGACCTGTGAAGTAGCATATTGATGATAATTATTGCAGTCTTAGCACCATTTGCATTTGTAGCCTGACAAATAATGAAACTATAATCTTTCTATATGAGTGTTTATTAATAATCACTCACTCATATGATTTATTCATTATCACAAGTTCTTTCCAAAAGTGGGGTATGCTGAAGTGTCTCTTACAATGTTCTTTTTCCATTGGTCGATTGGTATATATGTGAATAAGATATATATTATAGCCTTACATGAAAACCATATTATTCCACTTATCAGCATGATCAAACACCTGAAAGTCTCATAGATAACAAATGCTTTTAATCCATAATGTATTATATCTTACCAACAACAGTTAAAAGAAATAAAGAGGCAAATATATTGTCAATGGAGCACTGTAGAAGGACACAGATTAGTTGACACTGTTCAGGAGTTCAATGCACCTGAAAATTCAGAAACTAGACTGAATCTTTTATTCCCTTTCTTTTTTAAATTAATTGGATACATGACCATATATAGCCTTTTCCCATTACCTTACCAAGATTAATACCTGTTCATTATCCATATGTGGCATGCCATGTGTTCATAATTACACTTCCAATATTTATTATTAATGATTTGAGTCAATCATATGTTAACAATTTCTGTACAGTTATACAGCCTAACTACCTAGTTACTGTCTAATAACCATGTTGGCAATTTCTACTTCTTGCAGAATTATTCCTGTAATTCTGCAGTCTACCTGTATTCTTGTGGTCACTAATTTGTCTCTCAAACTGAAAATGCAGAATTCATGATCTGGGGTAAACATACTGGACTTGTACTCTTTTAGCCATAAACTCAGCCTTGTGTTCACACAAGGCCTCACACTAATTAAACACTAATAAGGTCTCTAATTAAAGCAAAGCCTAATAAACCAAATTAATCGTGGTCTCCTGCTTCCAACCTAATATATTTCAGTCTAATAAGCCTTATAAAGCTAATAATATTACACCCCCAAACAGTCCTAACATGAAAAACAGGGTTATAGGTCAAAATTTTTATACTCCAGAGAGTTCAAACAAATGGAGTTCCCCATCTGCAGGCATTTGCAACACAACTGGCTTGGTAGTATAAATGACAAAGTGTAAAAAGGCCATAAAGTGGTCATAAATTGCATTTACAAAGTAAGGGTGCTTTATATGGCCTGAGCACTGAACATAATAAATGACAGAGCAGGTAGACATAACCACACTATTTACCCTTTCCTAATACAGAAATAAGGGGACATAAAAGGAGAATACTTTATTAATTATTGTTGTTGTTGTTGAATATCATTTTAATTAGTAGTTTTGTACCATGTCTTAAGGGCAAAGATGGTGAGTACCATTAATTAAAGAAAAGAAATGATAGCCATAGTCAAAGATACTTTCCACATCTATACTATTGATTATGGTTGGTGTCATCCAGATGATTACCACCACCAACATCACCCCTCCTCCCCAGTTGTCAGCTGCTAGTAACATAGTGTTATAACAATTTAGTCATTGGTTGGAACTTGGAAATGACTGAATTGAACTCATCAAGGAGTAAGAGTGTTCAGATGCTATGCTAGATTGATTCTCAGTTGAGAGAGAAGAGAAGGGGGATGGATGCCTGAGTTACAAGCACTATCTGATTAGTAATCAGTGCTATCTTTTAACAAGGATTGGGCTGGTCAAATAGTGCTTGTAGCTCGTAGTTAGACTTGATACAGAGTTTTTTGTTATTTTAAGTGACCATTATAGCTGAAATCACTTATAAGTACTAATGCTTAGACCTGCTATGAGACAGTCACAGTGTTTCTGTGGAGATACTAACAACCTGCATCATCATAAGTTCCCCCACTGAGACCTAAAATCACAGGGTGGAGGCAGCAGCAGAATGTGCCTTCTTTTCTCCTTTTCCCTGGAAGGTGAACTCATGCAAAATCATCTCTGAACTGTGGTTCTCCAGTACTGACCAAGGAGGACAACATGGTGAGTGGGGTGTGGTGACAGGAGAAGGGAGAGGCACATTAAAGGAACATTTGTTTGTTGAACTGTGTTTGAGTGACTTTGCTCCAGAATGTGACTGGGAAACATATAAATGTTTCCTAGTAAGCCAAGATTTTTAAAATGCTTTATTTGCCATCACTGTCTTGAGAGGTCATTATCTTGGATAGTTTCTGTACTAAACATGTTTTATGTTTTAATTAATTTTTACATAAGAGCATGAGAATGGTCATACTGGATCAGACCAATGTTCATCTAGCCCAGTAACCTGTCTTCTGACAGTGACCAGTGCCTGATACTTCAGGGAATGAAAAGGACAGGCAATCATGGTGCTATCCATCATCCCTTGTTATCTGGTCCGACCTTCTGGCAAAAAAGAGACTAGGAACATTTCAGAGCATAGTACTGCATCCCTCCTGCCTATCCTAGTTAATAACATCGATGGATTTATTCTTCATAAACTTATCTAATTCTTTTTAGAACACTTGGCCTTGGCCTTCACAACATCCTCTGACAAAGAGTTAAAGACGTAAATTGTGTGTTATGGGAAGAAATGCTTCCTTTTGGGTATTTTAAACCTACTGTCTATTAATTTCATTGTGGGACACCTAATTCTTGTGTTATGTGAAGTATTAAATATATGCTAATTAAGAAATCATGAAGTATTTAATAATGTAAATAAGGTTTTTTTGCAAGTAGCAAGTTTTATTTACATTATTAGTTATTTGTTGCATCTTTACCTATGTATATATGCACATATAAAGATGTATCATATTTTTTCATTGCACTTTCTGTTAGAATGTAATATACTTTTTGTCTTTATTTTATTTATTTGTTGTTATGGTATCGGGCCTCTAAATCTTGACATAGCATAGGGCCTCTGCGGGTGCATCTACACTGGCAACTTAGGTCAACTTAAGGGTGCTTAAGTCAACCTACATAACGCTGCATCCATACTGAGCTTTAATTAAGTTGACTTAAGTGCTTCCTTAAGTCGACTTAATAACACCACCTCTGAAGGTTGACCAAATACTAAATATGAACTCCTGGATCATTATACCACATGATTCTCACAAATAGTCCCCTTAGATGCCACTCTACCTTGCCACCGAGACAAACTGAACTTAATGATAAATGGCTACTTACGCCAAAGACCAGATCGTATTTAGGGTGCTTCGAGTCCCAAGAGGAGTCACTTTATCCAAGATCAGTTAGTACTCTAGAACTTACAAAGTGTAGCCTGATCTCTAGATTATATTGATTACATAAGAATATCCAGTTATCATTTTGAGAGTTCACAGATTCTTGTCCCAAGATCAGGCCCAGTATTATATAGTTGGGAACTCTGGTGTGCACAATCACAAAACTCACACTATAAGAACTCTTCTATATTTATCAATAGTTTATATATATATATATATAGCAAAGTCACAAACACCTCAAGGTAGAGAGAGATGCTACAGAATATCCATATACTCACATTGTTCCTTGTAGAACTGCCTGAAATGTTAGCTATCACCTTCCTCATCGCTATCACCTTCCTCATCACTATCACCTTCCATTTGTGGCACCTCCCAATGACTACATCTTTCTCCTACTGCCCCTAGACTTGGGATGGAATGTGACATGCTAATACCACTATGTTTGATGCATAGGGGATGTTCCACCTTTCCTTATTTGTACTTCTCACTTTAATAATGTTGGCATGTCCTTCTCCTATAAATTAGTGACCTTAACTTATTATCATATACATCAGTTTGTTACCATTGCCTCCTGTGGTTAGCTATCTGCAGATGTATATCATGTACTGTTTATGTACATCAAATTGTCTCTCTGACACCCTAGTGGATGGATCATGTGATTAGAATTTTTTCTTAAACACTCTTTTCAGCTCTCTAGTACTTTGGGTTTTTTGATGAACCATTTATCTGTCCAAAGTTAATAGGCTTCAATCCTTATACTAATGTTCAGAAGCCAATGTTTTATAGTATACTGATCTGTGAGTTCCTTGAAGTACTGCTGAATAAAATGGAAAGTAATGTAAGAAAGGCAAGCTAATCCTAAGGTCCACAAAAGACAGTGTTGGCAGACAATTTGATGAGAAACTAACTAATGATTTATTAGCTAAGACAAGGAAATGAGAGTTATTGAGAGGTGTAGAAAGTGGGTATAGTTAATGGGAATTTATATTAGACATAAGTAGTTTAGTAGGAACAGTAGTTAGCAAGAGTAGGCCCAAGCCTGAACCAATCTTCAAAGGTCAAAGAAGCAAGCTGCAAAGCTGCAAAAGCAGAGCTCACCTAAGCTGCAAGCCAGAACTCAGACATCACAAAGCTCATAGTTATTTTTAAGCACGCCTTGTGTGCTCATTGCCCACTCGGAAAATAACCCCCCCTATTTTTTGAACCACACGAGGGCTCGAATCTCGTATTTTTAAATAAATATGGGAGACGTACCTCACACCCTGAGTCTCCTCTTTAAAAATAAATATAGGAGACGGGGGCCTTGCTTTTTGAACACCTGCTCCACAGCAGAAGTGTGAAGAGCCCATGCACCCTGCAAGAGCTGGGGGCTGCAAAAAACCCTATAAAAACTGCCACCTCGAGATATGGGGCAGAGCTGTGCACACTCTCCGAGAGTAGTCCCAAGGACTCTGTCCGAAGGCGCTCTTGTCATCCCACGCAGATTCCATGGCGGAGACCCCGGTCGTCATTTCTTGTATCCTGAGTATTGATGAAGAAGATCCCCTCCACGACCCCCTGAAGTCCGCTTCAGCCTGAGTGACAATATTGACACGTTGGTAGAGTTTGGTGAGTATGAGATATTAAGAACAGACCTCGGTGAAGGCTGGTTCATTTAGAGTTAATAGCCAGTCAAGGCTAGGCGAAGGCTTGTCAGGGCTTAAAGGTTCCTTGACTAAGCCAAGGATAGTTAGGGCTCAGTCCCCTTAATGGGATTGCAGCAGGAAGGTTGTTCTTTTAACAACTGGATAAACTAGGTAGTTCCCCAAATCCCAAGGAGAAAGGGATATTGGGCTAAGGTTAGGGAAGAAGTAGGTGAACCCCGCACCCTTGGGGCACATGGGCGTTAGTTAGATTAACCCCGAACCCTGGGGCAATAGGGCATTAGTTGTAGGGAATTTATAATTAGAACTAGATTTTAGTCTTTAAAATAATAAAGCGCTTTCATTTTAAGAGCAATTGCTTTAAGGCTTTGAGTCTTTAAGTCTTGTTGCAACCTAGGTATTAAGAAAATATTAATCAGAGTTGTATCAGTTTCTATTAAAAGTATTCAAGAGTAAATTGAACCATGGTATTCAGAAATAAATGTTTCTTGTTCACATTTCACCTTGTCCTCTTATTGATTCCTCTATCTCTGTTAGTTTCATTTGCTCCCCTCTCTTTCTCCCTACTTCCCCTGTGGGAGCAATACTTTGGCCCCCTGGTAATCATTTGGGTTGTCGGCTGGATCGGTTCAACCCTCTATTATTTGGTCCCCCTGACCACTGATGTAACTGTCAGTGCCTCCTCCCTTCCATCGGATCAAAGCCGCGCTATTATCGCGGTGGATAAAGAACCCATCGTCCGCTTGCAACTAATGTTCCCTCTAAGGTTTGGCAGCTTGTGTGCAAAATTTTCAAGCCGTGTGCAAAACTTTTTCTGAATAAAATTTTTGTGCAAACTCACACGACAGAAATTATAGGCATTTATTGAAGTTAAAGTAATTGTAAATAGAATTAATTAATTGTGTTTAATTGAATTTGAATGAATTTTGAATTGAAATGTAATTTTTAGAAAGGTTTTTATTTAATTAATTTTTTAAAAGTTTTTTTTTAAAAAGGAAGGAAAAAAAGAAGGGAGGAAGGAAGGGAGAGAGAAAAAGAGAGAAGAAAGGAAGAGAGAGAGAGAAAAAGGAAGGAAGAGAAAAAGAAAGAGAAGGAAAGAAGTGGAAAGAAGGAAGAGGAAGGAAAGAAGAGAAAGAAAGAAAAAGGAAAGAAAAAGGAAGACAAAGAAGGAAAAAAGAGAAAGGAAGAGAGAGGAAGAAAGAAAAAAAGAAGGAAGGCAAAGAAGAGAAAGAAGGAAAGAAAAAGGAAAGCAAAGGAGAGAAAGAAGGAAAGGAAAAGAGAGAGAAGGAAGGGAGAGAAAGAAGGAAGGAAGAGAAAGGGAGAGAAAGAAGGAAGGAAGAGAAAGAAGGAAGAAAAAGAAGAAAAGAAGAAAGGGGAAGGAAAGAAGAGAAGGAAGAGAAAGGAAGGAAGCAAAGAAAGAGAAAGAAGGAAAGAAAAAGAAAAAAGAGAAGGAAGAGAAAGGAAAGAAGGAAGCAGAGAAAGAAGGAAAGAGGAGGAAACAGGAAGAGAAAGAAGGAGGAAGGAAGAGGAAAGAAAGAAAAAAGAAGGAAGAGAAGAAAAAGGAAGGAAAGAAGAGAAAGAAAAAAAGGAAAGAAAAAGGAAGACAGATAAGGAAAAAAGAAAGAAAGAAAGCAAGCCAAGGCCGCTGGCGGGGGAGGACCCTACCGCGGC
>ML685895.1:312712-340643 GCA_007922175.1 Pelusios castaneus
GGCGGGTGGGAGCCCGGGATCCCACCGCTGCCACAGCCACCCTGCTGCCCCGGCCGCGTGGGGCAGGCAGGCAGGCCCGCGCTCCTGACCCGAGCCTGAGCCTGCCTGTCCCGCCCTGGGGGCGGGGAGGGCCAGCCCAGAGGCCGGGCGCAGGCCGGGTGTGCCGCGGCAAAGCCGTGGCCCCGGGTGTTGGAGGGAGCGGCGGGGGCTGCCAGGCTGCGCGGGGGTCCCTTACTGCTGCGCGGGGGGTGCGACGGCCGCTGCGCGCCTGCGCGCCCGCGCAGCTTAGAAGGAACACTGCTTGCAACCCCCGATGAATAACACCCCGGGGGTGGACGTTAAACAGTGTAGCAGCAAGCAAGAGGTTAAAACATGTAAAATATATACACAAGTGAGTCACAGTTTGTAATTTTAAATGTTGACAGTGATATGATAAACTGCCAATTTCCCAAAAGATTTTCAGGGTACCCAGATTGTCTCTGGAGATCTCTGCTTTCCATCTGGTACACTTCTTAGTAAGAACCTAAACAGTCCAGAGATAAAGGATTTTTCCTTGAATCCATATTTATAGCTTCAGTTCTTTTTGGAGAAAAATTGACAGAGTCATGACCCATGTCAGTTTTTCCTTTGGTGATGGAGAGTAAGGAATGCATTTTGAGTCTTTGACCTCTCATCCACCACAATGACAACTTGCTTGGAAATTAGCATTTTTCTGTTAAATTTCTTCCTGTGCATTTTGCAAGGCTTTTTTCTAGTCTCATGGGTTATTTAATTAAAGGGGTATTTACAATCTAAATGTCTGCTGTTACATAAAAGAATACAGATTAGTAAAAACAATGCATATAACATTCCATTAGTTTTTATGAAGTTTAATTCCAAATACACTCTTATACATTTAACTATTACTTTGATCTACTTTAACCAATATACAAATGAATTGATCCGGTGCTTTGGCATGATCTGGCACCTGCTCTGTACAGCACAAACTCACTACTTGAGCTATAGGCTATCATTAGCTAAAGGTTGTTATTCCAGATGATGTATGGATGTAGAAATATTTGGCAGTGGAATCAGTGTTTTTTTGAGTTGCAGGAGCTCCAGTACAATGCAGCTCCATTATGATGAACAGAAATGGACCTTTGGGGGGCCATTTACTGTGTCTTTTCTCATTGCAGCAGCAACTCTGGTGGCTCCCAGGTGTTCTCTGTATTATGTGCTGCCGCCGTTTTCACTGCACTGTGAGCCAGACCTTAAGATTTTCATGTGCTCTGTTATTATTTTTGACATGTTACATTTTCCTGGGGAATGAAAAAGCAAGAGAAGGGAAAGTGGCAGGATTTAAAAGAAGCTTCTCATCATTCAATAAAAAAAGACAAGGCACGAGTATCATCCCTCCTATCAAGCACTGAAGGCCTGCCGTAATTAACAAAGGTGTGAACGCTTCTTAAAGAAAGAGTTACACAAATTCTTTCTAATGGTACACAGCTATAGAGATCTGTATGAAGTCCCCTATACTCTGTATTTCATATTTTTACTTGGCTTAATACCAAGAAAAAAAATTAAACATGGTAATCATTACTCAATCTACCAAATGCTTTTATATCCTATTTCCTTTGAACGGCAACACTGTATGCAACCCATGCACATTACAGGGCTGCCTCTTATAAATTCTTAAAGTACTCTTAGGAGAGACCCACCCATCTTGAACTCTTGATATTTTAAATTGCACATAATAATTACATGCTTTATTGAATACAGTTATTAATGTAGAAGTGTCTTTAAAATTAGTTAGGTATTAGTGAATACCCATTAATCAATAATATCCATTCAGGCATACTACTGGAAAAGAAGTTCTGTTGCTTAACAGTGCTTCGTCTACTGAACCAAAACACTCTGAATGTGATGAAGTAGATTATTAACAATTAAGTTTAAATCTAAAAATAAAAGAACGTTGTCTAAATACTGTCCTAAAATATGGACAACATCTATATTCCCTGAAATATTGTAGGTGTTTGCAAGAAAAACATTTTTTTTTATGTGATAGTCCTGTACAAGGATTTGGTTGCTGAGAACTCCTGTACCAAAAGTTGGTTTGCTAGTAACACCCACCACATGCTGATCTTCATCAAAGATAGTTTTTATGCCAGCACATATGCTAGATCCCATTGCTTCATAATGTGGAATTTCTTCCAAGGCCAGTCAGAGAATGCTTTCATCATGTTAAGGTGCTGTGACACAACACACTCTGTAATGCAAATGGATATTATGTAACAGAGGTAGAGAACAGAACTACAAGTGAGGTGCTGAAAGTTATATGCTACTCATTAATCACATTTTTTCCATTGCAATTTAAATATTACATTTGGCTAAATTGGGCCTTCCATACAGGGCTGAAAGTAGCCTGTCATGGGCCACCATCAGAAGACACAAAACTGGGCTAGGTGGATGATTGGACTGATGGCAGTGTGGACATTCTTATGTTATTTTTAAATGTTAGGGAAACTGGAATCTAGCATAGAGATAATTACAAACAAACAAACATACATTCTAACTAATACCATTTCATTAGCAAATCTAATTCCTTAAATGTTTTACATGAAAAACGATTTAGAAACTAAAACGTAAAGTATCTTAGGGTTATTCATAATGCAGATCATCAGTGAGTGAGAGGGAAGAAACGCATGATTGCAAGCACTGTGTGCTGATTTTATGACATTGACAAACATCTACTATACATACTGAAGTTATCAGACTGACTTTTAACTGAGATCTAAATGACCATAACCTGCTAGCTGATCTGTGTGGGTGGACTTTAGGTATAACTTGTGATAGTGTCTCCGAATACCTCTCAGGAAGTAGTGGAAGGTTGCCTCTTCTTCTGAAACATCTCTGGGAGCCCCAATACCTTTTCATGGTAACCTAGGGTTAATCCTCTGTTGGTAGGGCCTGCAGCCCACTGGGCCTTGGTTGATCACTTTTATTAGACAAACCCACCATCATAAAAATCCTCTGTAGTTTTGATGGTGGCTGCCATTGGGTACATTGGTCTGAGTGTACCCAAGTCTGAATGACACTGGCAAGACCTGCAGATAATCTTTTATCAACAATCCTTTAAACTCTGGAATGTGGCCCAGAGCTGTTCCACAGGTGCAGATGCCTCTGTACAAAATCAGTAGCTGGTGATTCACTTAACTATCACCTCCTGCAACAGCTGCTGTGGAGGAGCTAGTTTGAGGTACCCACATTGCTTTACCACAATGGTCTACTGAGCCTCCAATTAACTCCCCGCCCCAAGGAACTGCCACAGTGTCTCCAGCTCTTGGGTTGTTTAATTACAGGGTACAGCTAGTGACCTAGAGCTTAAAAAATAATATTAACAGACCAAGTTTTTTAGAACAGATGACTTTAAAACGACCATACTAAAAGGGACAAAACAAGTACAAGCCACTAGCCAGCCAACCTTTTGCAAACAAATGCATTCACGGAGCTTAAAATGCCTCGTACAAGAAGTCTGACCAATCTGAATTACTTCTGTACTTGTTTTCTCCCTTTTAATGCAGTGGTTTTAAGCTAATCTGTTCTGAACTTGGTTTTTGTTTTTTTTTTTCATATTATTTTTCGATAAAGACTAAAAGTAGATCAAATCCAAACCTATGAACATCAGCTTTTCACTAATGTTCCCTCTAAGCTTATGATGCAACTGTAAGTTATGGTACTTGTTGAGCGGCAATTTGTGAGGTATGGTGCCATATAGGCAACAGTTTTTTGGCACTGGAAGTATCAGCATCCCTAAATACCTTAATTCAAAAGAAATTCAGATGTTATCTTTTCATTTGAACTTTAATAAAAATGTTAATCTGAAATACTGTTACAAAACAAATGTGAGACGATGACACTTGCTGTCTGTCTAGCCTCTACCGTCATCTACACCAGACAGTTTTTGTCACCTGTGTTTTGCCATGTGGTCATGAATGTCTTTTGTGCCATGATAAACTTAAAATTTTTAAATGTGGGGGGTCAGGCTGGGGAGAAGAGACATAGGGATGGGCTGGGGGACTTCCCTTCTTTTAAGCATAGAGAAGCAAGAACTCATGCAGCTGGTCTTCTCTAGAGTCTGGGAGAGGGAGGGGTGGAAGTAGTTAAGACTCACTTTCTATAACCTCATCTACTTAGACACAGGCAATTTCCCTGTGTAATACAATGCAGACCCTGTCAGTCTTAAGTTACACTAACTCTCATTGCACTCATTCCAAATACCTTGAGTCATGTATAGGTAGAACAGAGCGAGTCATCCTACCATAGCAGCTGTAAGGTTTGTGGGACACTTCATAGGTTCTAGCCCTCTGTACATATGCCCTAAAAACTGCAAGTTTTCCCTCCACTTCTCAGGACTTATATGGACAAGGAAGCCCTTTCGCTTACAAAAATTTTAAAAAACAAAAAAACCACCCTAAATTCCCTATTTACACCACAATGCAGAATGAATTATGTGGCCTTGGTTCCATTCACCATTCATTTGACCTTCCAAAAGGAGTTTATCTGAGACAGCATGACCAAAAAAATACAGTATTTGGAGTGTGTGATGGGTGCAAAAGTGAAGACTGGGATGAAGACAGGTACAAAATATCTACATTTCTCTTTCTATGGAAAATGTTCCATTCTCTTCTCCTCATTTTGCCACAGCACTGTGATCTAATGTTCTAATGTTCACACAAACTTAGATCCTGATGAAAATACCTCATCTTGTAAAACAGAGTTGTCTTTTGGGGCAATTCCTCTCCTAAGCAATAACAGTGCCATCAAACCACTCCTATGAGGATAATCTACAAAACAGAAGGCTGAGTAGTTGATCTAGATATGAGGACTGAAGAGCCGCAGCAAGGATCAGGGGCTGGAGGAAATAGCCGTGGCTGGGATCGGGGGCTGGAGAAAAGAGCTGTGGCTGGGATCGGGGTGAAGAGAGATGTTGTGGAGAGTAGGAGAGGACATGTGATGAAGAAACACAGGGATTGGGGGCTGGGAGACGAGATGTGAGTATCCAGCTGCACAAGAATCTGTGATAGGTGTACCTGTGTCATGCACCTGTGTGGGAATATAGTTTTCAACCCCAGGTGGGATTCAAACCAGTCATTGCTAAGCTTCTACTCTACCCTTTGTACAACAAGGCCAGATGCCTGGCAGGGTCTGTATTAGTCACAGGTTACCATTAAAACCTATAAACATTACACCATCTGCTGGAGAAAGGTGGGAAAGCACAGGGAATATGAACAGACAGACTGACAAAGCGAAGTTAATATAAAGGTTGTCTAATAATAACTGATGCTAAATAGTATCTCTAAGTCTCATGAGCTGCAATTCAGACCTAGGTACTGAGACAGGACAACTCATTCAGTAAACTCAGTACCAGTCCGTTAATAGGGTATTAAAGTTAAACTGAAAAGTTTCTGTCCATAACTTTAAACAAGTAAATGAATGCAAAAAAGTAACAAAGTGATGCTTAAAGAAAGTCCCTCATCTACTCAGGATTCTGGATTAGGACTGAGAAACAACACCCCTATCCAAGTTCCACCCAGTATTTCCCCAGAGACAAAGCTGGCAAACCTTCATAACTTTCCTGCTGGCTCTTGATTGGTTAGCATCTCTTTCTGGCCCTCATAGGCCCTGGGAGGTTAAATCGTGTTTGTACTCTGGCCTGAGTGGTATTTTCTAGGTTGGGGTGTCAAGATACTGACACTTCCAGTAATAGGCAGAGAAGGCCTGATAGACCCTCACAGAAAATATTTTAACTGAGTGAAGGTCCTAAGCTGGATATTTCACCTAAGCTCCTCCCCAGTTTGGGTGAAACATCAAGATTTGAAGGTTTAGGTCAGTCCCATCTCTGATAAATAAATAGTCAAAGCAAACTTGTGAACTTCTTTTAAGTTTGTGGATCATTATTAAGAGCAAATGTTGCAGAGTAGAGGGTGAAACTCCCACCGGTGCCTTAGCCATCCCTGACACAAGGGGCTGGGCTGAAGCAAGGCAGCTCAAAGCCACCCAGAGTTAAGGGAACAGGCAGCAGCTGGCTGCATTAAGAAGTTGAAGCAGAACACCTGCTTGGCTTCCCAGTGAAGGATAAAGCCAAATCCAGGGGCCTGAGACAGGTGAGGTGTGGTTTAGGTAGATAGAGCAAATAGATAGTATGCCTGTAGTAGTCAGGGAAAGGGGAACAACCCTGGCCTCCAGGCAAGCCCAGGGGAGTTGCACACCGGTACTGCTTGGGTTGAGGACTGCTGAGAAGATGGCATTGCTTACAGCATTGCAAATAAAGGAGCATAGGTGATTAAGAGGCAAAGGTACTCTGAACTCATCTGTTTTTAGGGGAGGAAAATCTAGAACCCCCAAAAAGGGAAGCAGCTACCCTGGTAACAATGAGATTTACAAAAACTCCTAGGGTAGATTGATTTACATCAAGGTGATTTAAATTCACAATTTACATTGTGATTTATTTCACCAAGTGGAAAACTTTGAATAAATCATCAGTTTTGATTATTTTCTAAAGAAAGGTTCAAACTTATTGGTTGATATTACCATTAAAACATGTTGATTTGCAGCCAAATAGAGAATTTACACTATATAAGATACTTCTTTTGCTACCTAGAAGTGTATATACACTTACTGAAGTGATTACATACTTAACATTAATGTCCGCAGTGGGTAAAGGATGGGAGAAGGAAGGCTCCTGGAAACTTAAAGTGGTGGCCAAAAATAATAAACTTTATTAGTCCCCTCTTTGGGATGCAAAGGGTTAACAGTGGGGCTGCTTGCTGGACTAAACTCAGAAGTCAGCTTCACAGATAACAAGATAGCCCCAGGTGATTACTCACAGTTTAGCATATCATGAGTTACACAGAAATAAACCTTTAGAATAAACCCTCCTCTTGGACTCTTTTGATAATTCAGAGATAAAGTATAACAAGACAGAGTTCAATACATAAACAATAAACATAACAATAATCCCCAAACCTACACCAATTGTAATAATAATCCCCAAACCTACACCAATTGTAATATCTTGGGTTAAAACTGAGGTAGAAGAGTTATTCACATTCAACTATCTACATTTAAAGGGAAAGAAACAATCATGGGAAGTAAACATGGGGGATGACTCGGGTTCAGTTTACATACGTACCACAACTATCAGGCAGGTGATTAACAACAGCATAACGTCTTAAGGTGGAGGTTGAAATCGACTCGGGCCGGCACTCTCGGGGGAACTCCTACTGCAGGGTGATCAGGCCTAGCAGTTAACTCGAGGAGACTCTCGGTGCTCCATGCGGCATGGGAGCTTTTATGGCCCAGGCCATGGCTTCCTGCCGAGGGCTGTGATTGGCCAGATTTCGCTGCAGCAGGAATTTTGGGGCGAGGGGCTGCCCGGTTCCTCCTGTTCTTATTTGTGCAAAGGAATTTTCACCAGCTCTCTAGGTTCCAGGTCAGAGCCTTCTACACCCCTGGGGGGGGGGCAGAGCAGCCATGATTGACTTGCCCTCCAGCACATGGGCGAGGGGGATGACCCACCCCTTTGGGAGCTGGCTGAGAGCAAATCAGGGTCCGAATAAAGCATGTTGATAGTCACAAGCCTAGCAGCCAGGAGTTCTCTACGTGCAATAAAGCATGTTGATAGTCACAAGCCTAGCAGCCAGGAGTTCTTTACCTGACCTGGGGGGCAGTATCTGGTATGTGACCTGGGGACAGTATCTGGTATGTGACCTGGGAAGAGTATCTGATAAACAGTTTCTCTACATGACCTGAGGAGAAACAGTTTCTATGTCTGTATATCACAAGGGAGGTGGCGGCCAGTTTATGGGGTGCTCATAACATCACCTTAACAATTAAGATACTTACTAACTGTACTTTTTAGTTTGTTAGAAAATTGTGAATGATATATTGTTTATTTACAAGATAATTAACTTGGTCCGATGATTTGTGTCAAGATGTATTAGGTAAGTAACTGAACTCTAATTAAAAACATACAACATATACAATTTATTTTGATTAAAAACATTTTGGATACTTGCACTACTCTTATCAAAACATATTTCACATTTATAGCTAAGCAATTTATTAAACAGAGGGGTTAACTATAGGCCCTGTGAATTAAACTGATTTCAGTTTAGCATGGGAAAAACTTCAAATAAACCTAACTGAAAATGACTAGCATGTAAGTTCTTACTCTTGTGTAAGTCTCTGAAATGAGACATGTCCTAAATTACTGAGATTGACCTATTGTGCCTATAAAGTTTGACTTCAAAAGTTGTTTTTCCTTTGATTCTTTCTTTATAGGGGAAAAACAGCCTTTAACTCAAAGTTTTTGATAGACGCTCATGAGCTCAGCATGTTTATTTTTTATTTAAATGTTTTAAAAGTTAATAAGTTTGGGCCACAAGATATTTTGTATTGAAGTCAGATTTCATCTTAAATAGATTTATTTTAAAACTGAAAAAATACAATTTTAAATAATCCCCAAAATCCAAATTAAATTTTAAAAATCTGATTTTTTTTGGGGGGGGGAATCATTTTTATTCCCCCTGAAAGCTTTAGAGGAATTAGATTCTCAGCTGCTGGGAACTGGAGATTTATTACTCAAGATGGTCAGGAAAATGCTGATTCACTGGAAAATGCTTATTCATTGAATTCCTCTAAGCAGGTTATCCCAGAACTATGGACAAGGGTTTTCAGGGTCTGTGGCTTTGGTGCCTCCCAGTCATGCCAGGACTTCCAGGACCCTGCCATGGAGCTGAAAGAGTCTGGGGTCTGAAGAGTCTGAAGGTTTCCAGGTTCCCTGCCACAAAGCTAGGAATCTGGAAGCCCTGGGAATCTTGGCTTTAGCCTGGGCTTGGTTCCTGGCTCTACAACAGGAACTTATAACAGCTTTGGTCCTAAGACTGTCTGCCATGAACCTGGGAGCTGGGACAACTTGGGCTGGGCTTCCATAGTTCTGGGCAGCCTTAACATGTTTACTGCCTCAGATATGGACATACTAGAGCTCACCTTGAGATTCCTGAGTCAGCTACTGCCCTATGCAACCTATTCTAAACTGGAATGAAACCAGATACTGAAAATGAAAATCCAAATTTCAGCCAGTTCTACTTATCTCCTGTATATGCTTTTGAATCCCCACCTAAGTCACAGCTTCTAGACTTTGCAGAAGATCTTTTAAATTTAGCTAATTTGGTGAGAGAGAGAAAAAGAAAAGAAACAAACATTTCCTTTTCAGCTGACAAATTTCAAACTGACTTTATGAGAACATGATCTGTTGTCGGGTGTGAGGATAAAATAAAAACAATGAAAAATCTCTGTACACAAGTGTGGAGCCCATTAAGTTATATTTATCCATAGGCTGATTTTGCTAATGCAAGAGTATTACTGAAATAGTTGTGGGAAACAATTTAAGTTCATACCTTTTTAATTAAAATCAAAATTATAAACAAAACGTATGAAAATGCATAACTCATATGATAGCCTTCAGATCAGATGTGAGCTTTGGTATAATCAATCTTGTTTCTCAATCAAGGTTGGCATCTAATAATCCATATATTAAGGAAATATGTAAATGTAATCTCCTATCAAGTAAAGATATTATATCTACAGATAACATGTGAAAATGGATGCATTATAGAATTTCAGCCCATCATTTATACATGTCAAAATGTAATAGCATGGGACGCATCACCATAAATCATTTCTTTCATTATTTAAAACATTGAAAAGGTCACCTCCAAATTTAGAACAACACTAGCCATATTGGTTATATTAGGTAACTGATCTAACTAATCATCAAGTGAGTAACGGTCATTCTTTGTTTCTTTTTATGAAGACATGCTTCATCAATGTAACCAAAAAAAAAAAAAAAAGTGAAAAGAATTCTGAGCTAAATAAGTCCATTAAATAATGTGCTGAATGCAAATTTGTAAGAGAAGGAATGGCAGAAACCAAGCAGTGAGAGTGACTGGAGAATTTTAAAATTCTGAGGATCTCATTTATCATTTACAAAAATACATTGACTGATGGTAAACTGGAGTGTGAAAGATCACACTATTTCCTGTACTGTCTGATACAAAACTCATAGATTCTAAGGTCAGAAGGGACCAATATGATCATCTAGTCTGACCTGCACAATGCAGGCCACAGAACCTCACCCATATCCTCCTGCAATAAATTTCTAACCTATGATGAAGTTATTGAAGTCCTCAAATCATGATTTAAAGACTTTAAGGTACAATACACTAAAAAACTATCCAATATCAAATATCAGCTTTAGTTTTTGACATGTGACAATAATAATAATAAATAATAAAGTAATAATAGTTTATTAAGCATCTATTGCCTCTTCAAATGTCACTTCCTGTACATTCTTACTCTGACAACTTAACACATTATGGCCATTGAACAAGTGTCAGTGGCTTTCTGACTCAGTGGCATGGTATGTACTATACAATCTGTTTGGAAGGGCTTACATCTCTGTTTTAAATCTCTTAATGCTCTTTTTTGGTTTTATTTAGATGCCCACCAACATTCATTACAGGAAAAGCATGAAAAGAAACTGCAATAGTTTTAAGCCCTTTACATAAGTACAAAACCCAACAAAAGTAGAACAAGAGTAAAACATCCCCACTGGGAATTTTCTCTGCATAATATGTATATATAACAAACAATAATCCTCAAATTGCATGGAAAACAACTCTACTTACTCACTTGGTAAAATAAACATGTTTTCCTCTTGAATAACAAGTCATCTTTATAAACAACTTTTAGGGATACATAGATCAGGTGAACCTGATCTGCAAGTACTTTATACTTTGTCTGTTTTCAGTTCAACATAGTTAAAAAGCATTAGAGCCTTTCCCAATGACAATGGCACAATACTTGAAAATCATTCTCTATATAGATCAGGCCTGCCAGCCCTCAGGTCGGGCAGGGCAGGCAACAGAGGAAGTCAATAGTGTGGTCAGGGTTAGGTAATGGGGCACTCAGGACAGGGAACATGAATTGCAAACCTTAGTGGTTAGGGAAGAATGGTTGAAACACTCCAGGTAATGACAGGGTGCCTCCGGGTTCCCACCGAAACACGCTGCCACAGGCCAAGTATTCCAAGGCCTACTGGGTTGCGACTGGACTAGGTTGCTTTTCCCCACTCCATCTCCCCATGGGTACCTGGGTCAGAGCTCTTACGAGACATTGGGGTATTCCACCATCGGGAAGTTCCCAAACCCATCAGCTTCGACAGGAGTGGGTAGGGCCAGCAGGGTCTCACTCGGATCCTCTGCGGAGGACAGCTCCTCCAGGTCACAGGTCTCTTCCAGTGGATCTGGTCCACAAGGCTCCAGGGCTATGGGTTATTCCTCCAGGTCCTCAGCCAAGGGCAGTTCTTTCAGGTTGCAGTGGCCTTTCAGCGCCTCCGGCTCCCAGGGCTCTGGGTGTCTAGCTCCCCAGCGGAAGGGGGCTGTGTCTCCTCTGGCTGGCTGGGCACTGGCCACTTGGGGTGGTCCTCCGAGCCCCAGGCTATAGGGACCTCTGGCCAGGCCTTCTTGTTAGGCTGGTGAGGCTCATGGCCCTGGGGGCAGGCAGAGAGGTCTTTCTTCTGTGCCTGCTGGGGCCTAAGTGAGGGAGAGGGCTTCCCTTTTATACTCCACCTCCTTGCTCCACTCCCCCTGCTTCCTGTCAGGTGAGGATGGAGCTTCTGGTCCTGCCCCCTTGCGGGTGATTGGTCCACCCTCTTTGTCTGTCTCTGTGTAAGCCATACAAATTCACTCAGTAATTTCTACATCAAGCCTAATAACTTGTTTCTGATCTAGAACATGTTAGAAAGACACCAGATCTTGACTGAATGATTTAAAATGACTGATGTAACCATAGTAAGCTGTTACAATGTTTATTTACTACAGCTGATCAAAAATTTTCTGATAGAAGATCTTTCTGCTGGAAAATGCTGATCTGACAGAATCAATTCCTTCAACACTTTCAATGGAAACCAGGCTGACTGGCCAGTTGGCTCATCAGCAACTTGGCTGCCCAATGTATCTACTGGCCACCTACTTAGCTAGTGGGTAGGCAGCAACAACAGCCTGGCTTGCCTGTTGGCCAGCTCCCTGTTTTCCAGCAAGTCAGTTCAGAAGCTCAGCAGCCTGCCAGCCAGGCAGCTAGTGGGATGGCTAGCTCATTGGCTTCCCAATGTTCTAGTTCTAGCCGGCTGCTCAGTCCGCCTGCCCTTCACCAGGACAGCTCTGATGTGAAACAAAATGAAGTAGCAAAAACCAGGACTTTCCTACAAAATGGAAATGCCCTTTTCTGGTCACCTCTGTCAATTACTCTATTTTCTAAAAATACAGTATGTGCCTTATTTCCACTTTCAATTAATCAAACTTTAGCCTCCAGCTACTGGATCTTTTTGTATCTTTGATTGCTATACTGAAGTGCTACAACCAGGTATTTTACTTGAGTGTATTTTTGATAGACTCTAACCTTATCCACATCAGCTTTTTTGCTAGTAGTACTGAATCACCCATATTTCCACTTTTCTCCCAATAAACAGCAACTCTCACCTCTGAAAGTAATTTTATTAGCTGCTGCAAAACACTTTGCATATCATTGCTAGACTATCCACTATCCCTCAGAAACATCCACATTCTCAGTCTTTAACCAAAGGTGGAAGAATTTATTTATTCTACAGTCTTTAGACTGTCCCAGGGAATGGGGGTACCATTAATAATTTGTCAGCAGCAGAACTGTTCCTTTTTTTACCTTCAATTCCTTTCACTCTCCCCAAAACACATTTCTTCACCACCATAAAGCAAAAATTCAGCTTGTATTTTCTAATTTTTTAAACCATAAAGCACAAGCTATTTGATCCTTGCTTCTAAGACAGTGATAAATAAGGCTGAGTTTGCCACTCTTTAATTTAATTCACTAAAAGCTTGTGAGATTTTTGTCCTAGGGCAGCAAAGTATAATAAATAAATAAATAGATATCATGTGCAAGTAGTTGATTTTGACTGTATACAAACCAGGCAGAATTCTACATACAATGCATGACTGAACATATTTCTTGATCCAAACAGATTGCATACTATTATAACAGGGAGGATTTCGTTCTTCACTATAGACGATTAACCAGCAGGAACACTTTTCTTGAAGGCATTACTGAAAATGCAACCTTAAACCAATGTATCCAAGAGCTGAAATAAAAACTTGGAAGGAACACAGACTACAGTTAATTGCATCAGGTTTACAAGCCTAGGGCCCCTACAGGCCATCTTTTTATAGATATTTAGGTTCATAGCTCCCATTGAAATTAATGGCTATGTCTGCACTAGGAAAAGTTAGGTTGACGTTGTTAAGTTGACTTAATAAGGACAACTTTAAGTCAACCTTATTAAGTCGACTTAACAAAGTGGTTAGCCTTAACCGGGACTTAGTAAGTTGACCTAACTTCTCTTAGGTCGACCTAAGAAAGTAGACTTATGCATCCACACTGGCCTTAGGTTGACCTAAGGAAGGGTTAGATCGACCTACTCAGGGTAAGTTTGAATACTCTGCGGTTCTTATTAAATCGACATAAGCTTTCACTAGGTCGACTTAAGGATTTTCTTAAGTCGACCTAATGAAACCCTAGTGTGGACAGGGCTTAAGTTAGGTCAGTTTAAGCCTCCTTAAGTTGACCTAACTTGCCAGTGTAGACATAGCCACTGAAAGTTAGGTTCCTAAATACCTTTAAAAATCTGACACTAAATACCTAGACAATTAAGTCAAGTTTCAAATAGGCATCCTAAACATGCAGACATGACTTGAACCAAACCTTCAAATGTTATGAAGTGTAGTTACATGAAGCTTCCTCCATATAGAGGAGTATGCTGGAGTGTAAATACTATTTTGATTACTGTTGTATTATGACTAGAATAGAAGAATGTTATATGAAGGGAAAAAAAGAAAAATAGCCTTTGAAAATAGGTATTCCTTAGTCACATGATGCTTTTTTTCCAAATAAAAATTAAAAATAGAAAAAATTCCTTTTAAAAATTCCATTTTTAAACAACAGTTGATAAAATTTTGGTGAAAATTCCAGAATATAAAATAAATAGACTACTTAGAAAACCAGTAGAATGAAACAATCTATTTTCTTAATTAAGTGCAGTTCTAACTCACAAAGCATAATTAAGGAAGACATCCAATCTTGCTTTAAGGACTTGAAGGGCTTGAAAATCTAACACAACTTTAGGTGGGTTATTAAAACTCAGTGTTAAACATTTACACCTTATTTCTAGTTTTCATTTGCTTAGCTTCAGCCTCTAAGCATTAGATCTTCTTATACCTTTGTCTGAAAGATTAAAGAGCCTTCTACTATCACAAATTTTCTCCTGACATGGGATATTAAACATCATGATAAAGTCACCCCTTAACCTTCTCTTGAAGAAATTAAATAGATTGAGCTTCTTTTGTCTCTCACTGTAAATTAAGTTGTTCAGACTTCAAATCATTCTAGCAGTTCTTTTCTGGATCCATTCCAATTTTTCAACATCCTTTGTAGACTGTTGACATCAGAAATAAACACACTATTCCAATAATGATCTCACCAATGCTATATCCAATGGTAATAACACTTCTCTATTTCTCCTCAGTATTCTTCCTGTTTGTATATCCAAAGATTGCATTTGCTTTCTTAGTCACTACATTCCTCAGTGAGCTCATATTCAGCTGATACCTTTCTGTGTCACAGCTTTCAAAATTCAGTCCTCCCTCTTATGAGTATAACCTATATTATTTATTCTAAATGTTTTTTCTTGCATTTAGCTGTATTTAAATGCATGTTCAGGTAACCCAAGCTTACCATGCCATCCCAGTCACTCTATAGAGTTTACCTGGCTTTATTATTATTTACCAGTTCATCAGTTTTCTATAGCAACAGCAAAAGTTTAACCATCAGTGATTTTTGTATTTATTTCTCTCAGCCCATTAGAGGTATTAATAGCATTGGACCAAGAAGACTTCTCTAAGGAAAATGCCTCCATGTTATGAATCATCATTTATAATTACTTTTGAAGCTCTAAAAGTAAGCAACTTTTTAATCAACTTAATATGTGCTATCTTGGATTTTATATATTGCTTTTAAAAAAAATCAGAATGTTGTGCTATAATAAGTCAAATACTTTTTAGGTGTAAGTATATCATCCAGACTTGTAATTTAACCTGACTTGTAATATCAAGTTGTTTGATACACTTAATTTTAATTAAAAAAACATTGATTGGCATTAATTATGCTATCACTTTTTTAATTCTTTACTGATTACATCCTGTGAAAGTTTTCTTATGATTTTCCCCAAGATCTATAGCAAGTTAACCAGCCTTTAGTTACCCAAATCATCTTGCTTGCACTTTTAAAATATCGGTTTATCTTTACCTTCTCCTCTATCCCCCGACCTGTGAACATTTCCCAGTAATTCAATGTTTGTTAAATATCAGCATCAATAACTCAAAGAGCTCCTCATTCAATTCTTTTAAAACCCTTGGTTGCAAGTTGTCCTGTCTTGCATATTTAAAAAAAAAAAATAATAGTCACTGTTTAACTCTTTGTCTACTTACTGTTGGAATAAGAAGCATTTTATTGTTACTGTAATATATGAAAAAATTATCAAGTTTCTTTTCAAATACAGAACAGAAATATTTATTGAACACTTACACCTCTTCTTTATAAAAATGTTGCTTCTGTAATCTGTGTCTTTTTTTCCCTTGAGCCATGCATTCATTTGTTTGTCAAGTCTGATCCATGCACTCACAGAGATGAGCCAAGACTTTTGGGGTATGTCTACATTGTAATGCAAGCTTGGCCTCAGACTCATGCCTAACTCCACTTCCATCTACACACAAATTGCACTAAGCCAGTTATCGGATACAGTGGCCGAGCCCAAGTCAAGTCAGAAACTAGAATTTGAGACCTATTTCTTTGCAGTGTAGTTGCAGCCCCACTTGACTTGTATCTTAGGAATATGCCAAAAGTATCCCAGAATCCATGGCCCAATTTCCTTTGCCCATTCTAGCGCAACAATCTCCATCTGACTCAACTGAACATGAACTTCCTCCTGCCCTTGGGATATAGTAGCAGCTCAACAAATCAGCATTAACATTTCCATTGCTTTCTGATCAGCAAGGTGCCAACATACTATTAGAGTGTTTTCTGTGTTTGCAATGAAGACCAAACAGAACAAACATTTTGCAAAGCACACTGCTCCATAGCCATGGGAGCACAGCCAAATTTAACAAATAAAACAATGCATTTTGGCAGAAGTATCAGGAATGACCACAGTTACCAGTAGCTAGATAAAAAGTTGTCAGCTTTGAAAATTTTATGGACTCATGACCAGTTGCTGGGAATGGATTCAGCAGCTCTTCAGCAGCACAGAGCCAACTGTGGTGCATTATGACCTACTCAGTTGGGTTGATGCCCTGCTGTCCCTTGAATCTAGCATAGGAACTGATGGGAGCCAGCAGCAGGCTCAAAGTGAGGAGAATGAAGTGACTCTGTTTCTAAAATTGGTCACAGACTAGGCTGTGGAACACTCTCAAGATAAATTTCCAGGTCCATACTCTGAAGAGCTGTTTGATCCCTATCCACAGGAACAACAAACCTGGAGGAGATGCAAACTGCCCCTGAATCCAGTACGTTTATGACTCCAATTTAAAGTTTACTATTATAGTAATTTGGAGGGATTTTCTCTCTAAGAACCAATGCAAAAGTTATGAAACACCCCTGGCTGCCAGTGTGTTAATAGCAGATTGTATCCAATAAGAATGGCCACACTGGGTCAGACAAATGGTCCATCTAGCCCAATTCTATCTTCCAACAGTGGCCAATGCCAAGTGCTTCAGAAGGAATGACTAGAACATGTAATCATCAGGTGATGATTGCCCGTTCCCTGTATCAAGTGATGATTGCCCATTCCCTGCTTCTTCCTAGAGATACTTCAGAGCATGGTTTTGCATCTCTGCCCATCCTATTTAATAGCCATTGATGGACCCATCCTCCATGAATTTATCTAGTTATTTTTGAGCCGTGTTTTAGTCCCAGGACCTTCGCATTCCTCCTTTCCCTCTCCACCACCACATGGAGTTCTATATGGCAGCTAGGAAATGCAAACAATAAAGAACAGCTTTTAAAAGATATTTTACTGGAAAGGCACAGGGTCATTCATATTTCCCTTTAAGTAATAATGGCCTGAAGTTTGTCACTCTTTAATCATTCAGTGGTTTACAGAGTTATCTAGAAACAGTGAACTCAAAGCCAGTAATTACCTCAGAATATTTTTTATGCTTGCCATCTTGGGGGAAACTACATACCTGATTGCCTCAAATACCTCCACAACTCCTTTATCCACAGTTGACTTTTCAACATCAAAGTGGTTGGCAATGGACTTGCAGCAGTCTGGAGTTGTCAGCTTCTGGATAGTTATAACAACCTGCTTCTCGTATGGGTGGCCTCATTCATTTGTCTTTACATAGCAAGAGCAGGGCAAGTTGCTGGCAAAGCTCCAAAACTAAAGGGGTTTTGTTTGTTTGTTTGTTCTGCAAAAGGTCTGATCCACTGCTGGTCATCCAGATCTACATGACTATGTGATCCCACGAGTCAGTGCTCATGTCCTTGCACCAGTCTACAAAGGGGTCATCAGTGATTATGCCGATTATACCTAGCAGCATTTGCAAATGTTAGTCTGCCATGCCAAGATACTCTTCCTCCTCTGTCTCATACTCCTCCTAGTGCTCCATCATGGAATCTGTTAGATGGCCCAGACAACGTCACTGAAGTGTTCACCTGTGCCTTATGGAACCTCTATTCATTTTCTGACACAGGAGTGAAAAATGCAAACAAAAGATGTTCTTCAAAAGGAACCTTTTCCATTGTGGTGGCTCCAGTAGTTGGGAATGCACAGAACAAAATGATTGCTTGGCAGGATGTGTTGGTGGGCTGATCAAACTTCCTGTAAGGTGCAGAGTGAGCAGTAAAATTTTCCCATGGTGCAGCATAGTCAGAGGGCTAGAGTGCCCATATGTTGGCAAGGTGCTAAGGACTTTGGGACATAGTTGGTTTGACTCAGGTCTGTGTGCTGAAGTGTGGATGCCTGAGCCCCAGGTTCTCGCCTGGGTTAGAAAAATCTTAATAAGAATTAAGAATCAGAGTTGAGTCTCTAGCCCAGGGATCTCTAACATGGATCAGCAGACTCAATTTCCCTAACCTGGGCTTATGTTGCGGCATAGACATACTCTTTGACTTTCATGGGACACTACGGGCATATCCACTTGTTGAGATCAGATTGCAGAAATGGCCTTTAGATTATAAAGTCATCCAGACAAGGAATCTAGGTATGTACCTTGTGAAGCACTTAGCACAATTATGGTTGATGATAAGTAAGTAATCATTCCTTTTATTGAAATGTATTTATATGTATGGGTAGTAGTTAAGTAGGGGAATTCAACACTGGGATAAACCCAGCTATCTTAAAACAGAAATGGTGGCTATGGTCAGCAGGATGTCCTCTGAAGAGAAGTAAATGAAAATTAGGGACATCTTAATAGACTAAAACCAGAAGAACTGGTACAGAGACTCACTAAATATAAGAGCCAAGGGAAAAGAGATTACTCTAATTCCTGAAGGAGCCAACTTGTGGAAAGCCAGTTATAACAGGGCCAAACTCCCTAGCCTCCCACAAATCACTTGGCACTTACAGAAGAAGACTAAGGGGAGGGACCTGTAGTGTCTGTCATGTTTCAAGAAGAGTTTGGTGCCTTTAAGAAAAGACTTTCTATCCTCCATACGGAGGCAGAGCCTAGAATCAAGGAAATAACTGTGGCAGAAATCATGGAACTACAAAGGTATAATGAGAAAGATGTGCATTGTCCTCTTCACTAAACCTATTGGTGGCATCATTGGATCTAAGGCTATGTCTACATTTGTTAATTTAAGTTGACTTTGTTAAGTCAACTTAGCATGCCCACACTCAAATTTTAAGTCGACTTAGAGGGGACCCTACAAAATCGACCTAGAGTGCCCACACTGGATGCCTAGGTAGACTTGTAGGGGCTAGGTGGACCTGGAACAGGTCCATGGTGGCAGGGGGGGCACCCCTTGTCAAGTGTCAGGGGACTCAGCCTTTGCCCCATTGTACCTTGGTACAATGGGGCAAAGGGGGACAGGGACCCTGGCAGGGCATAGGGGCACGGTGGCAGGGCTCTGCCCTGCCCTTTGGGGGGCACGCCAGGCTGTGGCTGTGCCAGCCACCCTGTCAGGGCAGTGGGGAAGCCCTGGAGCCCCCTAAGTCAACTTAAAGTCGACTTAGGGGTACTCCACGTCCACACTGGCTAAGTTGACTTTTTAAAGTCGACTTAGCCAGCAAAGTCAACTTAAAAGGAGGTTTTATAAAGTCGACTTAATTTTTCCTTAAGTCGACTTAAGCAGCTGCTTAAGTCGACTTAAGGAAAGTTTAGTGTAGACTCAGAGTAAATCAAATCAACTTAAGCAAGCTTAACTCGACTTAATTTGTAAGTGTAGATGCACCCTAAAAGAATTACAATGGCTTTCAGTCCATAACAGCTCATTTTAGCCATAGATGCTTTGAAGGAATTGAAGGCACTAGCTGATCTGCCTAATAGAACTTTATTGGTAATAGTATCTGAAATGGAAAATGCATATGGAGACTCAGCTGCACATAAAGTGGCAAATTCACTAGAGTACACTGGGAGTAGATGGATGATGTTTAGACACTCAACACACCGAACTTATTTGTAAGCTCTTAGGCTATGTCTACACTAGAAAAGTTAAGTTGACTTTATTAAGTTGACTTAATAAGGTTGACTTTAAGTCGACTTAAAGTCGACCTTATTAAGTCAACTTAACAAAAGTCAACTTAACTTTTCTAGTATAGACATAGTCCCTTTTCAACCTTATTAAGTCGCCTTAACACTTTAAGTCAACTTAAGAAGGTCGACTTAAGTGTTAAGTTGATCTAAAATCAGGTGTTATTAAGTCAACTTAACTTTTCCTTAAGTCTGCCTAAGTTGACTTAAGGAAAGCCCAGTGTGGACACATAGTAGTTTAGTTTGTGGGACCCTTAGAGCCACAAGACATCTCAACCCTGTGTTCCTTTCTTGGTTTAACAGTATTTTCTTATGATTTTATAGAAGGATACATGGAGTTGGCAAGACCACTTCATCAACGCCTCAAGAAAGGAGAGGAATGGCAGTGGGGTGAGAGCAGAAGTTGAAGAATGCCTGAAGCTGAAGCGAGCGCTGTCATCGACTCCAGCCTTAGCTTATCCCCAAAAGGACAGACCTTACCTCTTACAATTTGCAACCAACAACAGAGGATTGAGTGTCATTCTGATGCAAATTGCTGGATGACCAATGGCTTGAAAGTCCTTAATGATACTGCTTCTCTCCATGAGAGAGAGAAGTCTTGGTGCTAATATTCAGTGGGAATATCTGATCTGAATGTCACCAATGGTCTTGAGAACTTGACATGCACCTGTGAAGTATATTTTATCTGAGAGAATCAATGACAGAAGGGTATCCAACCCCCATCTGACATACTAGACTTAAATTTGCTCAGTTGGAATATTGAAGTTGATAAAACTAACCAGCTGGCAGTAGCTCCATTCGCTTTGAACACCCATGGCAAAGACCCTACTTATCCATTTCCATACAAGAGTATTCAGGAAATAAATTCATCCTTTAAGACAGGGAGAATATATGAGGAGGAAAAGATCCTTAAAATTGACATATGAGTTGTAATCAACAGTAATTATTATGTAGAAGGAAAGCTGCAAGCCAACTATGCAGCTCTCCTGTTGAGCACAATAGATATTTAGAAGATAAAGCGTCTCTGCCTTCAGCTAAAGCTACAGAGATCGTGTCAGTGTAAGAAGTTTTGTATGCCACAAAGTCAGAGAACCATCTGTTTATTTGCTCAGATTCTGACTGGGTTGTAAAACCACTCCCTGAGAGTATACTCATCTAGATGATCCGAATGATGACAACATATGATGGCAAACCAGTAACCTATGTTAAATACCTCTCACATGTCTGGGAGATAGCCAGTAATCGAGGAGGGAGAGCTATCCTTTCAAGAACGAGGCCAAGGTATCTTGCCTAAATGGAAAGGTGGATGGCCTGTCCAAACAGGCTGTAGACATTTGTAGTGATATCCTGGGGATTATATCTAATGATAAAGTATCAAAGGCCCACCCTAAGAATGTGAAGAGCGAGAAACAGCTAAACATCATTGAACTGCAGAAATAGGACCAAAAGCTTCAGTAACTGCTAAAGAAAGGGGAACACGGAACCCATGAGATATTGTAACAAAGATGGATTGATTCTCACCATTAAAAAAAAAAAGATATCAAGGATGACACCTCAGTCTTTGTAGTTCCAAGATGCTTAAGAAAAGAATTAACCCAGCTCATATACAATCAAGGCCATTTTGGCCAGGAAAAAAACCTTTGACTTAATTATCATTAATAAGCTGGTGGCCCAATAGGGGGAAAGATGTGGAACTGCACCTCAAGAATTTCCTTCACTGCATAGAAAACAACACAGACCAGTGAGTTAACAAAGAGCCCATGATAAACCATAAAATTGTGAGACCCTAAGCTTGACTGCTAATAGATTTTATTGGGCCATTACCCCAGACCAGCAGGAGTAACAAATATGCTTTGGTCATAGTGGACTCCTCAAAATAGGTGGTGGCTTACCCACTCTAAAAACAATACTGCCGCAACAACAGCAAGGATATTGATGGAACAAGCAATCTCAAGATTTGGTCTTCCAGAACTCATAGATTTGAAGGAACATCCTCATTTCACAGGGTAGGTAGTAAAATGCCTCTGCCGAGCTGGGAATATCAAACAGAGGTTTCCTGTGGCTATCCGTACACAGTCATCTGGATTAGTTGAGCACACTAAGGCTATGTCTACACTTGTCGACTTTAAGTCAACTTTGTTAAGTCGACTTAGAATGTCTACACTATAAAATTAAGTTGACTTAAAGTGGACCTTGCCAAATCAACTTCCGGCATCCACACTGGATGCCTAAGTCAACTTCTAGGGGCTAGGTGGACCTGGGACTGGTCCATGGTGGCAGGGGGGGCACCCCTTCCAAAGTGCCAACGGGCTCAGCCTTTGCCCCATTGTACCTTGGTACAATGGGGGCTGAGCAGGACAGGGACAAGGGCAAGGTATAGGAATGGGGTGGGCAGGGCTGTGTCCTGCCCTGTGGGTAGGCACACCAGGCTCTGGCTGTGCCAGCCACCCTGGCAGGGAGGTCAGTGAGGGAGTCCTGGGGCCCTTTAAGTCAATTTAAACTCGATTTAGAGCTAATCTGCATCTACACTGGCTAAGTCGACTTAATAAAGTCGACTTAGACAGTAAAGTCGACTTTAAAGTAGGTTTAATAAAGTCGACAAAATTTCCTTAAGTCGACTTAAGGAAACCGTAGTGTAGATGCAGATTAAATTAAATCGAATTAAGCAGGCTTAAGTTGACTTAATTCACAAGTGTAGATGCACCCTAATGGAATGATAAAATCAGCCTTACACAAATTAGTTAGCTCATTGAGGAAGGATTGGGGTAAGTGGTCACCTTTAGTCCTAATGGCCACACACTCCACCCTAGTTTCCATGGATTTACCCCCATGAGGTCATGACAGGGACAGTAATGAAAATTTCAGGAACATAGTGCATCGGTGGGGTCCCTTCTGTTGAACAGCTGTGCTGGGTCCAGGTGCATAAATATTTGGAACTTTACTATCTCAGTAGTACACAGCATTTTTACAACTAGCAAGGTAATTTTGAAAGTACTGTATACATATTTGTTTTCCAGCACAACCCCATATCATTTTAAAATTTGCATACTGCATTGCGCAGACTATCTTTTCTTTTGTCCTAGCTAACAGATATATTTATACTTTAATTGTCCTTGCAGGAGGTGTTATTCTGAATCCAAAGTGCTATCTGCCTTAACCTAAATTTAAAGAGAATGGGGTCAAATGTCTTGTATTTTTTCCACATTAATTCTAGCTTATAACAAAATACAAAAGGACAGATCAATGCCATTCTGTCTCATCAAGTGATATTGGGCAATTTACACGAGAGGGGAATAAGTTTTCCTACTGTTTTCCACCAAAAACCTGAATAAAGTCTGGTTCTAAATTGTATGTTATCAGATATGCTGATATGACAGATTAATTTAATATTTTGTGGTCAGTTAAGAGTCAGTATAACATAGAAGGGAGAAAAGTAATTCTTATAATGAGGTTTTACAAGCCTAAAGCCAGCAATGCACTAATTCAGGAGATGCATCAATTATCAGAAGAAGCCAAAAGGACAGAAAGATGGGGTGGGTCACTGCTTCCACAGATGCTCAGCATCAATTTGGTAATATCTATGGCTATGTCTTCATTTGTTAATTTAAGTCGATTTAGCATGTCCACACTTAAATTTTAAGTCGACTTTGAGAGGATCCTACAAAATTGACCTAGAGCGTCCACACAGGATGCCTAGGTTGACTTGTAGAGGCTAGGTGGACCTGGGACAGGTCCATGGTGGCAGGGGGGCACCCCTTGCCAGGTGTCAGGGGACTCAGCCTTTGCCCCATTGTACCTTGATACAATGGGGCAAAGGGGGACAGGGACCCTGGCAGGGCATAGGGGCAGGGTGGGCAGGGCATGCCAGGCTGTGGCTGTGCCAGCCACCCTGTCAGGGAGGGCAGTGGGGAAGCCCTGGAGACCCCTAAGTCGATTGAAAGTCGACTTAGGGCTACTCCATGTCTACACTGGCTCAAGTCTACTTTCTAAAGTCGACTTAAGCAGCAAGTTGACTTAAAACTAGTTTTATAAAGTCGACTTAATTTTTCCTGTGCCTATCCCAAATAGATTAAACAATGTAGAACCCCAGAGGGCTTAATCCTGAAAAGTCATCCTTACTGATCTACTCACATGACTGAGTTTGGAATAATAAACAAGTTGTATCCTAATTCTTTTTGTTCGGGTCTCAACTCTCTATCTTAACTTCGGGGGGGGGGGGGGGGAAGGAGAGGAATCTAGTGTTGCTTTGGTCTATTTTTCCTGTTATCTTTCTATCTTTTGCATTTAATTGTTTAACTCTGCTTCTTCTGACATTTGGCCTCTGATGGCAAGAACAGTTATTTAGATGTTGGGCAAGTACTATAGTCACTCTATCACGGCAGCATAATCTGGAGACATTAAGCATATACATTCACCATGAAGATGATAAAGAGGGCAGTTCATATTTAGATAGTGCACTATTTGTTCTTGATCTCCACAAAGGCAGGATGGGGAGCTCAAGAAGTTAAACTGACCATGACCATCACATATCCTGTGGTAATGAAGAAGGATCTTTCAGTGCATAGAGTTGTTCTGAGGGGCACGCAAGAGCTGATCAGAGGGGATTAGGGGATGCAGATCTGAGCTGTTTATCTGTTGAGAAATGTTTCATTGATCCAAAACACAAGCCTGCACGATCTGTTGTCCAGTTCTTTAAGTGGTTGTAGCTTATGTACTATCTGAAAGACTCTACCACTTCAGAAAAAGGGTGTCTTGAGTATAGTTGCAATTTTTAATGTGGCTTTGAGATGTAATTGTGAATAAACTATCTTGACAGTTGGCTGCACACAATAATGTGTCTAGGGCCTTGCCTTCATGCTTAATCGCTAAGGGAACAATGCCAGCCATGACCACACTGTTGAGGACTGGTGCAGCTGAGGATTTGTTGATTTAAGATTATTTATTTTACATGGTCTTAATTTAGCACTGTAGCACTCTAATTTTATTTTATTATTTTTAATAAAAAATCTGACAGTTCCCTAGAGGGGGGGTTAGGAGGGAGGAGGAGACAAAGAAAATCAGAAGGATTGATGATGCAGGAGAGAATGAGAATGGGGAAACATATCCAGGGACCACTGCAAATTTTACATTGTTTCCCTAAATTATTACAATTCTGGCCCAAATCACTGATGGATATAATCCTTTGTTCTTTTGATATATCTTGTAGGTAACTTGCAAGACGCTTTGTCCATTTTTCTTTATCTGTTTAAAAAATTGATTTCCACAATTTTTACAATATTTGTGAATGCAGCAGGTGCCATTCTGTTCAACACCAAAAGCCCCAAGGATCGCTTCCCTCCATTAGAGAAATACACACGTTGTTTCCAATCTGAAAACCAATAAGTAGAGGTTGCATAGCAGCTGGGAGTAGCCTGATAAAGGGAGTCCCACAGAATTTCAACACTTAACTAAAGAACTGTATATGTATATGTATAAAGAGAAACAAGGAGATTAATGAAGGGTAGAATGGGGAGTTACTGTATTTATGATAGTGTAGGGAGTTACTGCAAGCTGAAAAGGCCTTTGTACGTGAAATAATTTGATAACAAAGGAAGGCAATTTGAAAGAATATATGGAACATAATTTGTAACAGGTTTAAACAAAGACTTGCTGTTTGAACAGTAATAGAAAACTCACTTAGCAAAGCAAAGATCTGTTGGATTTTACTATTGATCTCTCGAGACAGGTGTGAACCAAATGCAGAGTAGGATTAAATTTCATACTTTTCCATGTATTTTGCTGAATCCAAATTAGAGTTTTCTGAAGTGTTGAGAAGTTTGAATTTTGATCCAGACTTTGAATCATTGTGGTTTCTCCTTTAAATTTCAATTATCAGTTGGTTCGGCCTTTTCACAACATGTTCACCTATTTATTTAACTTATTATCAAAAATGTCATTAAATACAAAGTGTTAAACTGCATAAAACTTCATATTAAATATGCACTCAACTGGGATTTTTGTTACTAAACCCATGACACCCACCTGAACTTTAAAAATACCCTCCTCCCCTCCCAAATCCTGGTACTGTTTACTGCAGTATAGATATAGGGGATAGGCTACATTGTCAGAGCATCGATGGTGCAGGTTTGATTAAGCCTCTCTAAAGATGTGCTTAGTCAAACCCAAAGTTAGCTGGAGGTTGATTTGTAAAGACTTACCCAGTAAGTCGCATAGCACTGATTTGATGGGAAGGCATTTCCTGTCAAATCAGTGCTGTGGGCGTTAGGCAGTTGAAGGCAGATACATAAGGTATTTTAAGTACTTTGTGTATCTCACTTTGATTGTTTCTGAAATCCCCCCGCAGTGTAGACCAGCCCATAGTTTGTGTTCTGCTGTGACTTGGGTCACATAGCTAGTCTAATTGCCTCCTGTTTCAAATGAAAAAATGCCAGAAAATGACTTTGCCAGGCAACATATGCCAAATTGATACTTTCCCACTAGGACTTTTCACAACACATTGAGATACTCTTTGGGCATACAGGAAGGGTAGCTATTTTGATCCAAAAGAGGTGATTTAATGAGGGAAACACAAATGAATAAACTAAAGAGATAAGCTACATGCACTCCATTGTGAAGCTGTTAAAAATTTAGAGTGTGGAATATTCAAGAGCACTTATATAAGGGTCAAGCTCCCACCTAAGTTTTAGTTTAAACAGAACTAGTGTAATATTAGAGCTATCAGAAGGCATAAGGTGAAACCATATAGTCTAACATTAAAGCAAACAGAGCCCTCCCAGCTCCCACAGGAATGCCTGCACCTTCTAAAGCTGACAATTTCCAGAGGGGTAGCTGTGTCTCTCATTGTTTCTTCTAAAGCTGAACACTGGAAGCTGCTCCATAAAGAACACTGTTTCATTTCCCATTCCACCAGCTTTTTTTCTCTCAAATGACACACGTGTCCAGTCCAGGTAATGAGTGTGTTTAATATTTTAATTGTTAAATCGAGCTCTTTATTGAAAATACTACACAATGTTCCACTCTTAATTGGTCCAAATCCACTTTTTTAATGTTGCCTCTGTGGGTCTCATTTTTACCATGCAATTTGCCCAGATCTAAAAAATAAAGGTAGGATCAAAGTTGACATTTACCACAGGGTACTGAAGCAATCTCTGAATTACTAGTGATTATGAAAGAGAACTCATTGAGGATGGGTCCCAGAAGACTGGGGAAGGGCAAATATAGTAACTACATTCAAAAACAGAAGAAGGAAGACCTGGGAAATTGTACAACAGCCAGTCTATCTTTGATACCTGAAAAGGCATTGGAACAAATTATTAAACGATCAATTTGTTCCAGCTTACTGGATAATAAGGTGATAAGTAATAACCAAGATGAAATTGTTAAGAACAAATTGTGCCAAACCAATCTAATTTACTTCCTGGACAGGGTAACCAGCATAATGGTAGGGGAAAATGATAGACATTATTTAGGTGTACTTTAGTAAGGTTTTTCAAACAGTTCCAGCAGCAGAGTGGGGGGTTATTGCACTGAATGCAGCATATATGGTAACCTGCATGGGCTGGTGGCATATGTGTGCATTTGGTGAAAGGCGCCCCTGCTCCTCAGAGTATGCATATGGGCTTTGGAGATCAGGGTGACTGAACTGGAGAAGCTAAGGGAGCCAGAGACTAAGGGAGACTTTCCAGGACACAGTAGAATGCTCCTTAAATGCCACACCTTTTCCCACTTTGACAGCCTCTGTACTGTTGAGGAAGATGAAAATGTCAGGAAAGGAGAACATAAAACTGATGCAGAGGGAAAGGATTCCATTATTGGGACCCTCCTTCTGGATGATGTTATGGTATCCTCTCTTAGGCTGCGTCTACACTGGTAAATTAAGTCGACTTAAGCTTGCTGCATCTACACTACAGTTTTCTTAAGTCGACTTAAGCAGCTTGCTTAAGTCGACTTAAGGAAAATAAAGTTGACTTAATTAAAATTAAGTCAACTTTATAAAATCTCCTTTCCCCTAGACCTAAGGCTTAAGTCGACTCCCTAGAGTTGACTTAAGCCAG
>ML685895.1:350643-371471 GCA_007922175.1 Pelusios castaneus
GCCTTCCTTTCTCTTCCTCTTCCTTTCCTTCCTTTCTCTTCTTTCTTTCTTCCTTTCCTTTTTTTCTTTTTCTCCTCCTTCCTTCTCTTTTTTCTTTCTCTCCCTTCTTTTTTAAAACTTTTTAAAAATTAATTTTAAATAAAAACCTTTCTTAAAATTAGATTTCAATTCCAAATTCATTCCAATTAAATTAATTAAACACAATTAATTAATTCTATTTACAATCACTTTATCTTCAATTAATGCCTATAATTTTTGTCTTGTGAGTTTTCCCCAAAAATTTATTCTGAAAAAGTTTTTCACACGGCTTGAAAATTTTGCACACAAGCCGCCAAACCTAGAGGGAACATTGGTTACTAGTTGCGTACACAACAGCAGGCCAGCAGGCTAAAATCGGTCAGTCCCACACTCTGGGCCTGGCCGGAGCCCCACAGCACAACAAAAAGTGTGTGGATTCATTACTGCCTGCCACCCAGTACCCAGAAACACAGGCCAGCAGCAGACGTGATAGCTACGTGTGCCCATCTTAAAGACGTAATAGTTATTTTGCATCCCTAGGAAACAATTATGTCAAGGAAAAGAAAAATTGACTCCGAGTGCAGGATATTCAAAGAACAGTGGACCTATGATTACTTTTTCATGCAGTGCAAGGAAAAAGCTATTTGTCTGATATGCCAGGATTTAGTGGCTGTGTTCAAGGAATATAATTTGCGTCGACACTACGAAACTCGACATAAAGACAAATATGATTGTTTGGTCGGACAAGTGAGAAAAGACAAAATATTAAAACTGAAAAATGGATTGACAACTCAGCAAAATGCTTTTGTGAAGCAGAAGCAGCTAAATATTTCATCACTGCGAGCAAGTTTTCAAGTTGCCAAGCTAATAGCACGCACTGGCAGACCATTCGTAGAGGGAGAATTTGTTAAAGAATGCCTTCTTTCTGTTGCCAAAGAGATGTGTCCAGAGAAGGCTGATTTATTTAGTACAGTGAGTCTTTCAGGACCTACAATTACACGAAGGATTGAAGAAATGGGGGACAATGTGCATCAGCATTTGCAAAACTCCTCAAAAAAACTTTGCTATTTTTCGTTGGCACTCGACGAAAGCTATGATGTTCGTGATTCTGCACAACTTCTAATTTTCATTCGTGGGACAAATCATTATTTCGAAGTCTCAGAGGAGCTTGCTGCACTGAAAAGCATCAAAGGAACAACAACAGGAGAGGATATCTATGAAAAGGTTCGCCAAACTGTGAATGATTTGGAGCTGGACTGGGCTAAACTAGTCAGTGTAACAACTGATGGTGCTCCTAGCATGGTGGGGTCTATGAAAGGAGTGGTTGCACGCATTAAGCAAGAGATGGACAAACACAACCATTCGCGTCCAATAGCCATACACTGCCTCATCCACCAACAAGCGCTGTGTTGTAAATCACTGAAGTGGGACTCTGTCATGAAAGTTGTGGTGTCTTGTGTTAACTTCATTAGGGCTCATGCACTAAACCACAGACAGTTTCAGGAGTTTTTGTCTGAGCTGAATGTTGCCTATGAAGATATTCTGTACCACACAGAAGTCCGTTGGCTGAGTCGAGGGAGAGTTTTGAAACGTTTTTATGACTTACTTCCACAAGTTTCTGCTTTTCTGCTTTCAAAAAACAAAGAAGTACCAGAGCTCAAAGATGCAGAATGGAAATGGCACCTTGCCTTTCTGACAGATGTAACAGAGCTACTCAACAGTTTCAATGTGCAACTTCAAGGAAAGGGGAAGCTCATCTGTGATATGCATTCACATGTGAAAGCATATGAAGTAAAATTGGACCCCTCATTAAACAAGTAAAGGAGGAAAACTTCTGCCATCTCCCCACTACTCAAAAGCTGTTGGCTGAAAAACCAACAGTTGCATTCCCAAACAAAAAATGTATGGATTCACTGGAAATGTTGCAAAGGGAGTTTCAAATGAGATTTAAAGAGCTTCATCTCCATGAACAGGACATACAGCTTTTCCGGAACCCATTTTCTGTTGACATTGAAATTGTTGATCCGATTTTCCAAATGGAACTGGCCGAACTACAGAATTGTGACTCTCTGAAAGACGCATTCAAGTCAAGCAGTCTTACTAATTTCTATGCATCTCTCCCCTCTGAGACATATCTTAATCTCAGGAACCATGCACTCAAAATGACACCCATCTTTGGCAGCACCTATGTCTGTGAACAGAGTTTTTCCCGAATGAAACATCTGAAATCTACAACCAGATCCAGACTAACTGATGCACACTTGCATCACTTGTTACGACTGGCAGTGACAAATATGGAACCGGACATTGACTATCTCATTAGCCAAAAGCAGGCCCACACTTCCCATTGAAATACTGTTAAGTTTATGTTGGTTAAAAATGTTCTTCATTTTAAATATTGTATTGTTCTTTCATGTTGTTTTGCACTACAAATAAGATATGTGCAGTATGCATAGGAATTCGTTCATGTTTTTTTTCAAACTATAATACGGCCCCCCAACAGTCTGAGGGACCGTGAAGTGGCCCCCTGTTTAAAAAGTTTGAGGACCCCTGCCCTAGAGAGTAGAGAATGAAGATTCAGGAAAGCTACAGAAAAAGCATTATAGTAGCTGAGGACAAATTACCATGATGCTCTTCTGATGTCAGCTGAAGATTTGCCTTCAATTTCCAAAGGCGTAGAAACATAGCCATAGTTTGTGATCAATGTTATAGAACAAATAAAAAATAATTAAAGTAACTGCATGGAAGGGAGGGAAAGAAGAACAAGGTGAAAAAATAACTGTATGGAAAGGAGGGAAAGAAGAACAAAGTGAAAATATGAATGTCTGACCAACAGGGAGGCTAGTGAAATTGTCAGAAAGACCTAGATATTATGGTGATTGAGGTTTTATAAAATTCTGAAGTACTACAAAACAGAAACTCAGAATGGAGGAGTCTGGGAGGGAAATATTAGAAATACAAATTTGGACACATATATGAGATAGGGGTTTTAGGTGTTTACTAGATGGTATCAGAGAGACAGATACAGGGCTAAGCAGATATAACAGTGATAATGGAAGAGGACACCTAGAAATAAAAAATACAAAGAGAAAACCCGTGCAGAACAATGAGGGGTACAGAAAGGCAAGGATGTGTATCTACCCTATAAGATGCTGAAGTGGTAAGATAACTGGGAGTGCCTTGTCTCTTAGGTCTGTCCAGGCTGCCTTCCCAAACCAGTAGTCTCAGCCTCGGTGATGCCATGATCTTTCAATATCTTTGTCTTTGTATTTTTCAACACGGTCAATAGTATTTTATTGCCCTCAAACTCATATTTTAACCAAACACCCCATAATTAAAATGCAAATGAGGCCAGGCCCATCAATTCTCCTTGCTCTTTAGCAGATGTCAGAGGAGAACTCTCTCCCCCATGGAGCCCTTACTCATCTGGACTTCTTAAGCAGCTCTGGACCATTTTTTTCTCTCATTATACCAACAGGTGACAAGGGAGATCTCCCTTCTCTTGAAGCTTTCAGACCATAGGGCTTACATATAGAGTACCTACTTTTCACATTTTACCAATGTTATATTAATAGGCGATCCTAATATGTAACTGAACTTATTTAAATCAGCTGTGAAAGTTCATAGCATTCCCCTGGCATCTATACAGGTGCTAAGGAGAACTTGCTTTGTCACATCCATAGCCCTGATCCTGGAATCCTTGTATAAACACACATGGTAAAATCAAGGATGATTTTGCTTGTGTGCCATACTGGACCCTATGTCAGTACATAAGCAATGTAGCCTCTTTTCATTTTTATTGCATTTAATAGATTTCAACATTGGCAATTTTCAAACTCCAATCCGTGGCATGTAACCTTTAAAAAAATTTCCACTTTTCCTTCAATAACATGTATAATAGTACTTTGCTATTTCCTAACATTTCTTTCTAGCAGCTCAAATCTCACAGCATTCACTTCTCTGCTCTCATCTGCAATGACTGACAAGGAATCCTGCTGCATTCTCTCCTCTACATGTATGTCTTCACGGCAGGAAAGTTTGCCTCCAGTTGTCTGTGCAGCATACAGAAGCCTTTAATCTTCTTTCTTACAAGTGCAGAAATGTTCTTGAATCTCTGAGTAGCCAAGTTTCTAACATTCAATAACTTATTCTAAAGATATTATCCCTTCTCAGGTTTCCCTTCCCAGTTATGCTAGGAATTCTTCCATACCACACACTATGACTTTTTCCTCTCTACCTAGATGTTGGGGATTGAGGTCTGAATTGAGGTAAAATAAACATAATGGTCTAAACAATGGGCATATTATTAAAACAGCACTTAAAATGTGATATAGACTTGTTCTAATGTAAGCATGTGGCTTTCTAGCCAGCGCACACCCTCGTGGCTTTGCAGGGTCTCATCATTTAGCACCCCATACTAGCAGCTACTCTAATCCTAAATGGTCTACTTCTTCTTGAGACTTTGCCCTCTGTCCAGTGCATACAGCATACCAATCCTTCTAGGGAAAACCAATAGCCCAACAAAGAATAATCTGTTGACCTAACATTGGGCCTTTGGTTCAGTTATGGACTCACTTGACTTTAGGATGGTATCAGGGATTTTCAAAATTCCTGTTTCTCAGACATGTTCTTCTTCATCCTTTTCAGAGGGCTGATAGAGGAACCCATGCTCTCCCTCTCTTCTTGGATTTCAGTCCAGAAGCCTTTAATAAATAGTCAAGGCCAGACTACACAGAACTCTTGCTGCATCTCTAGACTACTTCCTATCTTGCCCCTGGGCCACTTTCTATCCTGCCATCTTGGTTCTTTCCCACAGCTTCTTCCCAGCCTTGTTGTGTATCAGCTCCTGGTTCTCTAAGCCTCTTCCACAGACTCATGAAAGAGCTACTTAACGCCTTCTGTCATGCAGCTAGTGGTACAGGATACTTTTCCCTATCCCCTTAGCAGGACAGTCACTGATTCAGCAGGAAATTTCCTGTTCCCTTCATGCTTCTCCACCAGCACCAAGAAAGTGGGGTGGGCTCATGTCCTGCCATTTTCCTTCCCTATGTCCTTGGGTTGCTGTTGAAGCAAGGACGCTCTATCTGCCAAAAATCCAGTGCAGCTCCCTGACCCAGCCAACTTCTCTCACTGAATGATGGTAACCTGCTCTCCTTTCTGCTCAGCTCCCAACAAAGTCACTTTGAGCCCTTTTGATGCCACCCTCCAGGCTTGACACTTATTGCAAGTGTATCAGGGTAAGGCTGACTAAGGCCTTCAATAATCCTTTCTGGTCCAGTGTAAGTGCAGTATACCAATAAGAGACAATATTATGCCTTTTCTCCAAGACCTCATAATCTACTTTAAAGATACAAGAAAACAGAGTACCAAAGAGGAAGAATGATGGACACTCATGTTTTGTTAACCATACATTTTGAAGATCTGTAATCTATAAACAACAATGAATTATCAAATTGATCAGTTTGCTTAGGCCCTTATTTCAAAGGAGGAGTATGCCAAGAACAGACACTCAATTGAGCTACCAATACATCAGATAGACTTTGGTCCTCCATATATATTATACATAGGCAAAAAAATTCCAATTTTACAGTTCCAAGAAATAATCCTATAATTTATTGTCCTGCATCTCAGATCTCTGTATAGTAAACATAAACAGGGGGGGAAAAAGTCTAATTCCCCTAAGCACATAGATTCTAACATTTCTTGCAACAGTTTTCAGCATATTGCTGATTTCCATTGGATGGCTTTAACTTCTATAAATAACTTCACATAACTACTGATAAATAGCCAGTATTCACTTCTGGTTCATGAGTTTTGTCAGATGCTGTATCCTTTTGTTTATGTCACCTGAATAGCATTACACTTTCATTATGTGAAACACATAAAATGTAACTAACGGTTCTCAGGAGTCAATTGCAAGGCCATAATTTACTCTCAGGATTCTGCTGACATTTTCAGACCATTTAAACTTTGTTCTTTTAGTATGACATCAATATCAGCACACTCCTTGAAGTGCATCACTGTCTGCAGTGTGGCTGTAATGGAACTATATGAAAAACTAGCAAAGAATTAGAATCCCTATTTATGATTTATCTATGCACCAACTGTAAACATTGAAGGAAAAAAGCTCCTCATTATAGAATAGTTAAGTGAATATGAACATTGAGCTGATCCTGTTAAAAGAACAAGCTTTGTGTATGCTATTGGGCTACAATATTAAGTGAATCCTTCATGAATAAAACTAGTATTAAAAGAATACCCTTTCCTCTATGAGGCTGTGATCAGACAGCTAAAGCTGGCTCTTTAAAAATTAGCAGATATAGGAATAAAATATCTCAAAATATTTGAAACCCATTTAAGTATGGAAGATTTGAATTTTTCTGCCCAATTAAAACCTGGAGGAAAGTAAAGAGGTTTGCTATTATTCTTTTAAAAGAATTTAGTCCTTTCCCCCCAGCGCTGACCCCCTACTAAACCCACTGCCTTTGCCTCTTCATGACCCTGACCCAGTCCCCCTTGCCAATTTAATCCTGTTCCTGTACCCTTCTCTGGCCCCTGAACCCCACCATCACCACCACTGAGTCCCCAGCCTGTGTCCCTTCAAACTTGGTCCAGATTAGAGACAATGGTTTCCTCATATTTCACTGTTATGTCAGGGTGCTAAAGGCTTAGTTGTCCAAACTAGGCCCCAGGATCAAGTCAAGGCCTAAAATGAGCAAAACCACAACTGTTGATTTAGCAACCAAAACCTGACATGTATGCAAGCTCTTGAACCTGACTCAGCTAGCCGGCCATGGAAAAGGGGAAGGTTAAAAGGTCCCTAACACTCCAGGTAGCTAACTGCATGAATCAGCAGACCATGCCACTGCGGGTTTGAGCAATAAAAGGAGGCCTTATGGGAGGGGGCAAGTCGGAGTCGTTCTAGTTAGCACTAGAGCAAGCCCGAGGGACTGGTCACCCCAAAGGCACTCCCCGCCGGCTCTCCATAGGACGCAGACAACAAGACTGGACGTAAAGCACCGAGGCCTGGCCAGCTGAGGGAAAGTTTGGATTAGCAACCCGACATCAATTTCAACAAAGGAAATGTAACTAAAGTAGAAGCTCGGAGTAGCGCCCGACCCTCAAGCACAGCAATACAAAATTTAAGGTTTTGCCTGGTTTTATGCTGAGACTTCAGGTAATGAACAATAGCAGCACCAATCTTGGGTTTGGGGCTGAAGTAGGAATTGGGGTAGGTGTAGGGTTTACGTTCGGTATAGTTTTGTTAGTACTTTTGCCTGTTTGTTTTGTGTTTGTAAGTGATAAGAAGGATAAAAGACGCAGAGTTGTGTTGGAGACTGTGTGCAAGGAAACAATAACCAGTGACCAGGTCTGGGACTTAGCCTGTGTGCAGCCGCCCCAAGGCCCGTAAGAGTTTTGAAAGCAAGGGTGTGCAGGTGAACCTCGTGACCCACTGGATCCCCTTCTTGTATGAGTGTATAAACGGGCACCCCTGTGCTAGACATTTGTCGCTGCTATAACTTTGCTGTTGGGGAGGGGAAGTGTGAATGGGGGATAACCATTGACCAGGTCTGGAACTTTTCCTGCATGCCGCCACCCCAAGGCCCACAAGGGTTTTGAAAGCAAGGGTGAGCAGGTGAACCCCGTGACCCAACGGGTGTGAATGAGATCCCTATACGATAGTATAAATGTCCCCGTGTGGTTGTGTCTTACATATTGGCTTGTGTTCTTGATTGTTTTAGTTTGTGTGTATTGGGCTTTGTTTTATTCCCTATATCATGTGCTTAAACCCATAATTGATGAAAAATCCTGAATCTGTATGCAATAAGTGGTATTGTAGCTTAGAGTGCCTGTGGATATAGTGGGTGTTTATTGTGTCTTAATCTGGTAATCTGTGTAACCTGCATTCAGTAATCATAAATAAAAGTCACATACATAGTGTATAAACAAAAAATCATTGCTAGTGGTGGTCTTTGCCTGGGGGCTTCGGGAGCTTCCCCAGCATCCGCATCTAAAGAACCGGGTATTTTGTGGGCATTCTTCCCCCATTAGGGGATAAAGCCTGACAAGTTACTCATATTTCCATCATTAGTCTACAGTCACCCTCAGCTGGTAAGGATAATTTGGTTCTCTGGTCAAAGAAGAAGCCCCTCCTTCTGGTGTAACAAATGCCCAAACAAAACATTTTTGTCCCTCTACCCCAGTGCAGGATTTTACATTTCTTTTGCCTCTCCAAGGTAAAAAGCTGTGTAGATCTTTCCCCTAAGACCACCTGGCCTTTCCCCTTGTTGCAGCAGACTGAAGGGAAGCTCATCCTCTAGAGATATACTTGTAGAAGTTTGGGATTTAGAGATACTCCCTAAAATGAGACAGTGTTGTGTGAATTTGGGCATGAGATCTAAGGCTATGTCTACACTGGCAAGTTAGTTCGAATTAAGGAAGTTTAATTCGAACTAACGAATGCCATGGCTACAATAGGCTTTAATTAGTTCGAATTAAGGGCTTCCTTAATTCGAACTAATACATTTGAATATGCTCTTCGAACTAAGGGTTAATTCGAACTAGTTAGTTCGAATTAACCAATGTGGCCGTGTTAGTTCGAACTAATTGCTTAGTTCGAACTAACCAGCCCATTAAACTCAATGCAATTCGCTAATTCAAACTAAGGAAATGCCATGAATGGCACTTGCTTAGTTTGAACTAAATTTTTCTAGTTCCCATAAGCAAGACACTGTTTGGGGCCATGCTGTGATCCACACTTGCCACATAACCATCTAGATCAGGAGTATCAAACTCATTCTCTATGGTGGAACAGATTTTACTTACAGGTACTTCAAATGGTCATACATACCATATATCGAAATACTTGGGAACATACCATATATCGAAATACTTGGGAACTCTCGCAGCATCGCACAATGCTGTATATGTGAAACTGTGCTCCACGATACCTCTCTCTCTCTGTCTCTGTGAGCTGAATGGAAGAGGTCTGTGGGCCACATTTGGCCCGCGAGCCACATGTTTGCCACTCCGATCTAGATTCAGTCTCCCTTTAGCAGGATTTGGCTCCATATTGTGATTTGAGTCACCCATTTTAAGCTTTCCTCAATTAATTTTAGCTCCAAAACCTTGAAATATTTACTGAAATATTGAGCATTTCAAACTGAGTCATAATCTTTGCTCTGGTTGAAATGTTCTCTTTCTCTAGCCTTTTTGAGGTCTCTGGGATCTAACTATATGGGCAGCTGGCTGGTGCTTTTTTCAGGTGACTAGGGACGTCACTCATTTTGTTAACTCTTCTACTTTTTGTGTTAAGTGCATTGCTTTCATCCTTGCAAGCTCAGCCTTGAGTTTATGACAGAGTGAAAATGAGACCTTTCTAGGTGAATGAATAACTGGAAGGACCTGCTTCTTTATCAAGATTGTATGTTTGCCTTGCAAGGAGCCCAATCCCTGAAACATATCCTGGTATTTCTGAAACAGTGCCTCATAGCTAGGTTCACTATAATCTTGTAGTTAGAGCCACCTTTTTACAAGATTGAGTTTATCACATACAACCATAAAAAACTGGTGTCGCCTGCTGTGGCTCTATAATGAAAAGGAGCCTATATATAATATTTTTATGATTAACAGTTACTATATACCCTGCACTGGTATATTACTTCAAAAATACCCAGTTACTTTTATGTTTGTTGGTTCCATTTTAGGTCTTACATTCAGTCTCTCCAAATCTCATACAGAAGGAATATTAACCTATGTCCATTCTCAGGACATTCACTGTCAGAGGCAGCAGTCAGCCTCTCTCATCAGGGTTCCTTGATCCCAGTACATCTTGGCTATGTTTACATTTGCAAATTAGTTCAAATTAAGGAAGCTTAATTTAGCTTAATTAATTAAGGGCTTCCTTAATTTGAACTAATAAATTTGATTGCTTAGTTCAAACTAACCTTTAATTCAAAATAGTTTGAATTAAGTCAACGTGGCCATATTAGTTCAAACTAACTGCTTAGTTCGAACTAATCAGCAGATTGACCTTCATGAAACTAACTAATTCGAACTAAGCAAGTGCCCTGCATGGCCATGGCTAGTTCGAACTAGCATTCTAGTGGGGCCATGCTCGTTTGAATTAAGTTAAAATTAGTTCTAATTAGTTAGTTCAAAATAACTAATTCAAACTAGCTTTTGTAAGTGTAGACATAGCCCTAGAAACTAGTCCTCAGCCATATTGTCAGTGACTAAATGCACTTGACTTTTTTGCCTTTGGGATCTGAAGCAGTTTGCAAAATGATTAAATTTCTCACAGTTATGACATGAAGGTGTAAAACTTGATAAGAAGAAGATTTCAGCCACTGAAACAATATCCTGTGCCCTGTCAAAGAAAGATGTCCGACAGTTCCTGGGAATAATTAATTATCTTGGAAAATACATACCCAATCATTCTGCCAAAACAGTGGGGTTGAGACAACTCCTAGAGGAGAAAAATGAATGGTATTGGGGTGCTGAACAGGAGGGATCATGGGAAGATTTAAATGCTTGATACAAGAACCAATATTGACTTTCTATGCATTGGGAAAGCCTATTAAGATTTCAGCAGATGCATCATAGTCTGGGTTGAGTGCAGTAATTTTGCAGAAGCATGAGGATTACTGGCAACCAGTGGCATATGTATCCAAGACAACAGAGTCCTGTGGCACTTTTAAAGACTAACAGATTTATTTTCTCCCACGAAAGCTCATGCGATAAATAAATCTGTTAGTCTTTAAAAGTGCCACAGGACTCTGTTGTCTTTCTACAATAGATTAACATGGCTACCCCTTTGGAATATGTATCCAAATCACTGATGCAGAAACTAGATATGCACTGACTGAGAAGGAGCTTTCAGAAATCTTGTGTGCCTATGAGAGATTTAATCAGTAGATTTATAGACAGTGGAAATTGAAATGGACCACAAGCCTCTGATTGCATTGTTTAGAAAACCACTAAATGACTGTGCCTTAAGGATTCAAAGAATGATTATAAAGTTGCAAAATTATATTTTCTGGTGACCTACATACCTGATAAATTTATGTTCACAGCAGCTGCACTTTTCAGAGCAATGGTGCCCATGGCACCCAAGAAGAAAGTAGAGACAGATGTACAAATCTATGTAGATATGATTATGAGGTTGATTCGCATAGTTAACAGGTGTCTGCAACAAATAAGAGAGGAGGTGAAGAAAGATGAATCATTGGGAATTTTTAAAGAAGTGTTAATTAAAGGCTGGCCTGAAGAAATAAGCAGTTGCTGTGTAAGTATTAGGAATGGCAAACTTGAACTGACTGTGATAGACAGGGTGATTTTTAAGGGTGGTAATGTTGTAATTCACTGAGCCTCCAAAAATAAATGCTACAGAAGATCCATGAAGGTCATTTAGAAAATGAGAAGTGCAAAGAATGAGCATGAGAGATGCTATATTGACCACAGATCAATCACAACATCACTAATGTGGTAAGAAACTGCTTTTCAAATTTGAAATATAAGCCATGCCAACAGGCAGAGCCACTGAGACTCCATCCAGTTGCACAAAGGTCTTATGAAATGGTAGACTTTGACTTATTTACTTGGCAATCAAGGGATTACTTAATAGTTACTGATTATTACTCTCTGTATCCAGAAATTTGCATACTGCAAAGTCAGTGATCACTGGCATGAAAGATATTTTTTTCCAGACATGGAATTCCTGATGAGGTGTTCAGTGATAACAGGCCACAATTTTCGAGCACAGAGTTTAGGCAATTTTCCTCAGTTTGGAATTTTAATCATGAACCTCCAGTCCAAATGATCCCCAAACAAACAGATTGTTGGAAAGGTCTATAGACATAGTAATGACACTGATGGAAAAAGACTTTTGACAATTGGGGGATATACGCAAAGTATTGTTGGTCTCCTGAAGTACACCCCAGGAGAATGGCTTTTCTCCCGCTCAGCTGTTAATGGGAAGAATGAAATATAATTTGTGAGGAAAATGGGTGGTAAAAATTCACTTGACAGTGATGTGTTAGTAACTTCTCTCCAGGGAGGTACCACATTCAGTTTATGGAATTCTATAATGTTATAATGTATAACTAGATAATTGTTATCTGTTATTAGATGTTAGTATATGCATAATTAGTTAGTTTTTTATATGTTCCTAAGTGTTAACTTGGTTTCCTTAGGAGGGAAGATGTAGAGATATGTTTGTAGAAGATTGGGATTTAGAGACACTCCCTAGCATGCCACAGTGTTGTGTGAATTGGGAGTTGTGCCCAATATAAGATCTAACATGGCTATTTCCAGCTGCACACCTGGGAATTACTCTGTCTGTGTTATTAAATTTCTATTCTTTATTCATTCAATAGTTTGTTCTCTAAGAAACCCTCAAGATCATTACATCTCCTAGCCCAGCCATGGGCCTTGAAACAAAAATGCAGCACTCAGTTCCAACCGTAACACCTCTACACACCATTTGCCAACACCCTTTTCCTTCTGTCTCCTAGAGTATATCTACACTAGCAATTTATGTCTACTTAAGCATCCTTAAGTCGACCTAAATTACTCCACATCCACACTGGACTTTCATAAGTCAACTTAAGAAATTCCTTAAGTCGACTTAATGAAAGCTTAAGTCGACTTAATAACTACTCCTCTTTAAGTCAACTTAAGCCTTAAGTCGACTCCTTAAGTCGACTTAAGGCCACTGTGGATGGGGAGTAGCCCGTAAGTCAACTTTATTAAGGGTAGGATGACTATGGGCATCTCAACACCTCCCACGGACATCTTATCATCGGGAAAGAAGGTCCCCGCTTGCAGCTTACTGAACAGTCCCGAGTTCCTGAAAATGCGAGCGTCATGCACCTTTCCCGACCACCCCGCATTTATGCCAGTGAAACGGCCCCTGTGATCCACGAGTGCCTGAAGCACCATCGAAAAGTATCCCTTCCTATTAATATACTCAGTCGCAAGATGATCGGACGCGAGACTTGGGATGTGAGTACCGTCTATTGCCCCCCCACAGTTCGGGAAATCCATGTCCGCAAATCCATCCAGGATCTCACGCATGTTCCCCAACGTCACTGTCCTCCATAGCAGAACACGATTCATGGCTCTGCACACTTGTGAAAGTGCTACCCCGACGGTCGACCGGCCGACTCCGAACTGATTCGCGACTGAGCGGTAGCAGTCCGGAGTCGCCATTTTCCACAGCGCGATCGCCACACACTTCTCCACGCTGAGGGCTGCTCTCATCTTTGTGTCCTTGCGTCGCAGGTCAGGGGCTAGCTCCTCACACAGTGCCATGAATGTGGCTTTCCTCATTCGAAAGTTCTGTAGCCACTGGTCATCATCCCACAGCCGCAAAACGATGCGGTCCCACCACTCTGTGCTCGTCTCCCGTGACCAGATTTGGCAGTTCACCGTGTGCAGATGGTCTGCGAAGGAGATCAGCAATGCGATGCTGTTGTCACGACTGGCAGCCGCCATACGGGAGTCATCCGAATCCTGCTCTGATTCGGAGCTGACTGCATACTGTGCCAGAAGCCGAGATGTATTCATAATGTTCAGGGCGACAGTGGAGATCAAAGCTGTATCCATGATGCTGCAAAAGGAGTTGCGGGAAGACATGCGTTGCAGTTGAAAATGGGCGCGAGTTGCTAATAGCAACTGCCGTGGCGTGGGTGGAACACAATGCACCATGGGAAAGCATGACTTTACCCATGCTGCATAGCGCGACTCTTCTTCTTCCCAGGATTCCTAGCGATAATTCGCGCTAGAGGGAACTGTGGGATAGGTACCCACACTGCAATTGGGTTACTTGTAGAACTGCGGAACGCGGGGGGGGGGCTCTGTTCCGTTTGAGTCAGACTAGTGTGTACACGATCTTGCGCAACAAAAAACCACGTGACTTTAAAGCACGACAGGCTTGTTGCGTGACTATTCCCATAGTGTGTACATGGCCTAAGATTGACTTAAAGGGTAGCCACTCTGTTAAGTCAACTTAACAAGATCAACTTAACTTTTCCTAGTGTATACATATCCCTAGACCTTCTATCTATTGATTCTTAGACTTCTTCAAAGACTTTCATCCATGCCTTCCATCTCCAGGATCAAGCCTTAAACAAATTACCTATCCCTGAGTGTGCTGCCTGTAAAATGCTTCTCCAGAGCCATTCTTGGCTCACTTCCCAAGTGCCTGTGCGGGGAAACCCCACTGGGGTCTTACCTCATTCCTACTCTCAGCTGTAACAATGGAAAAGCTGTTTCCTAACCAGTCCTGTTCTTACCTTGCTTGTAACCTGTTACAGAATGATCTCTCTGGAAGAGGGTTAGAGTTAGTATGAGGGTTTCCAGTCCTTAAAGAAGTAGACCATAAATAAGTTTAAGATTTTATCACAGTTATTTTTAATAAGAGTCTAGGACAAGAAATGCACAAGAAGCAAAAATTCATAGAAGTCAGTGACCCTAAGGGGCATAAAACCCTGAGTCTCCCTGTGGAGAGGGACGTCCAACACCTGCTGCAGCTGGCTGTTTCAAAGCTACTGCCACAATTCTGGTGCGTCAGGGGCCCTCTGAGTCTCTGGGAACTACAGGGTCCCCATGTCACCCCAGCCAACTGGTAGCTCTAGCCTCACTGCCTGAAATAGAAAATGACACAGAGGTCTCTCAAAATCTCAAAATCCATGATCTCTGTGATATAATCTTATTCTTAGTCATGAAACAGGGATGCAAGGGATGGAGTCTGCCTCAAAATGTACAAAACCTCACTCTGTGACAGCCCCTACTAGTAAATACTTTCATGTTTTCTTATTAAGCCTTGCACATTTGGTCTTTTGCCATGGTGATCAATGTTTTTTATTTTGTGTAATCCCACACAGTCTCTATAATGGACTAACTTCTGAAATGTAAATAAAAGATGTGTCAAGCTGATCTACTTTTCATGCTAACACAAGTCCTGAATACACATTCATAATAATGATAAATTGACAAATGTTCCTTGCAGCTTGTGCCTTTAGTTTATTGTAAGAGAGGAAAAATACAATCATAGAATCATAATAACTGGAAGGAACCATGAGAGGTAATCGAGTGCAGTTCCCTGCACTCATGGCAGGACCAAGTACCCTCTTAAACCAACCCCAACAGGTGCTTGTCTAACCTGCTCTTAAAAATTTCCAATGATAAGGATTCCACAACCTGCCTAGGCAACTTATTCCAGTAATTAATCACCCTGACAGTTAGGAATTTTTTTCCTAAAGTCCAAACTAAACCTTCCTTGCTATAATATAAGATCATTGCTTCTTGTTCTATCATCGGTGGTTAAGGAGAACAATTTTCCCCCCTTCCTCCTCGTAACAACCTTTTAAGCACTTGAAAACTGTTACCATGTCCCTGCTCAGTCTCCTCTTTTTGGGTGCATCTACGCTGGCAACTTAAGTCAACTTAAGGAGGCTTAAGTCGACCTAAACAAAGCCATGTCCACACTGAGCTTTTATTAAGTCGACTTAAGCATTTCCTTAAGTTGACTTAAGAACACCTCGTTTTAGGTCGAATTAAGCCTTAAGTTGACTCCTTAAGTCGACTTAAAGCCAGTGTGGATGGGAATTAACGCCTAAGTCGACCTTATTAAGTCGACTTCAAACATTAAGTCAACTTAATAAGGTCAACAAGGGGCTATGTCTACACTAGAAAAGTTAAGTCAACTTTGTTAAGTCCACTTAATAAGGTCCACTTTAAGTCGACTTAAAGTGGATCTTATTAAGTTAACTTAACAAAGTCGACTTAACTTTTCTAATGTAGACATAGCCTTCCATACTGAACAAATCCAGCTCTTTCAATCTTCTCTCATAAGTCAAGTGTTCAAGACTTTTAATCATTCTTGTTGCTCTTCTCTGCACTTTCTCCAATTTGTCCACATCTTTCCTGAAATGAGGCCTAGAACTGGACACAATACTCCACTTGAGGCCTAAGCAGAGTGGAGTAGAGAGGCCCCTGATTTACCATGGGGGTGTTTTGGCAATTACCAGAAATGGAGAATTTATACCGTGCCAGCCTGCTGATTAGATCTTCCCCTCCCACACCATTTCTTGGCCATATAGAGAGGCTACCAAGTGAAGAACACAGCATTGCTGTCTCTACTATGTCTCTAATAGATCAAATCTAGCTTCCCATGCACCCACCCTCATAATGATGATTTTGGTTGTGGGTACTGGAGTTCGTTTGGGTTATTGTAAGTAGCTGTGTTATATATGGATGACTGACTTTTGGGATTGGGAAAAAAATGACACTTTCCATCACTACTGATTGGTTTTAGTGGCATGGCAGGGAAGAGGAGGAGAAGGTTGAAGGGTTCTGCCTTTTTTTGAACATCCAGTAGGTGCTGCTGATATGTCCAAGGAAGATAAAATGGTTGTGGCAGAGTGGAGAAGAAACAAAGGAGGCAAATGGGAACAGCTGTGCAACTGGTTATGGTAGTTAAATAAGCCTGCTAGGAGGAAGATTGGAATTTGATAGTGCAGTGTGTTTCCTGGTTTAGTAAGGACAAGGAGCCCTGTGTTTCAGGGCCTACTGGGAACTGGAGTAGGCATTTTAGTTTGCACTGCTGTAAATGAACTAGCATGCGTGTTTTCACTGGGTGACGTCTCAGAATCCTGTTATTCAGAGTGGGGAGACCACTGAGAGTACCCAGAGGACAGAAATTGCTATCTACAATGGTGTTTCTGCTTGAGTTGTATTCTCCAGATTTATAGGCTTTTAATGCAATGTCATGATCTCTTTCATGATAATGGAACACATCAAAGATACCCCTTATCTTGAATACAAATAAAGGGCTGGGGAAAAACTGCCCTATGATGCAGAGGGTGGCAGATGTAACATGATCAGTGGAAGTGGAATCAGAAGATCAATTTTCCCTGTAGGGAATGTTATTGAGGCATCACCAGTGAAGCAGGGAATGTGCACTATTGGATTGGAAGCCATGTGGACAGACCAGTGCACAAGGTTTAATAAAGTGTTACTTGTTCAACTTAAACTGCATTCAACTTCACACTTTGTGAATGAAACATGTGGCAGCGTGTGAGCTGTGAGTTCTCTTCTGTGCAGCAGCTTGCCTGTAATTCATTCTGAAGCCCGTCCAGAGTCCTGGCTTTTTGTAAACACAAATCTAGCCCAGAGATGGACCAGGTGGAAGGAGAGATTTGAGCTGTATATAGAAGAAGATGATAATAGCTGGAAAGTAACATTGTTACTTTACTTTACTGGGGAAGAAGGCAAAGAGGTTTGCAGCACTCTAATGCTCCCCTCAGCCTCAAGCTTCTTAACAGCCTTGGAGTCCTATTGCTCCTCAAAGCAGAACAAAACTGTGGAATAACACAGGTTTTTCACTAGAGCTAACTCTGAAGGGGAGGGGTGTTACCACCTTACACACAGAGGTTGTGACATGGAATTTTGGGGGCTTGTCTTACTCCCTGATTCATGGCAGGAAAGTCTGCAGCTTTTAGAATCACCGCCTGTGTACTGGCTACTCTGGGAAAGCAATCTCACAATTAGACAGATGCTTAGACATAGGGCATGCAGTAGACGAATCGGGAGAAAGGATGAAAGTCCCAGGAGGTACAGCACCTCCAGAAATGCATGCAGTGAGGTAACAGGAAAGAAGAACAGTTGGCCAGGATTCCTTACCCTTAAGCAAGAGGCATTTTACTGTGGAAGACAGCATGGATGCGTCTACACTTGTAAATTAAGTCAATTTAAGCTTGCTTAAGTTGACTTAATTTACCCTGCGTCTACTACAGTTTTCTTAAGTCGACTTAAGTAACTTGCTTAAGTCGACTTAAGAAAAATAAAGTCGACTTAATGAAAATTAGTCAACTTTATTAAACCTAGATTTAATTCGACTTTAGGCCTATGTACAATGGGGCAAAGGCTGAGCCCCTGGCACTGGGCAAGGAATGGCCCCCCTACTGCTGTGGACCTGCCCGAGCCCCTAGAAGTTGACCTAGGCATCCAGTGTGGATGCTCTAGGTCGACTTTGTAAGTTCCCCCCAAAGTCAACTTAAAATTTAAGTATAGACTCACTAAGTCAACTTAACTAAGATAAAGTCAACTTAAATTTCCAAGTGTAGACATTGCCCATGAGTGGGTAAAGGAAAAATACCTCACACTGCCACATCCCTTTCAATGCTGTGCTAAACTAAAGCAATGTGGTCAAGAGCAGAAGGTTCAATGAGAAAAGGGGGATGACACATCAGACGATGGTGACATCTTGACTTTCTCCTGGAGTCTCAGAAAATGTCTAGTTCAGGCTGTTAGGACAGGAAAGTAGCAAGGGGCAATGACAAACTCTATGAATACAATAGTGTTAATAGGGAAATGTCCTGTGTGATTTCAGCTGGGTAGTGGGACTTCCTGAAATGTGATTTCTTGGAGTGAACTGGACTCAAACACACCCACTTCGAAAAGCAGGTGCAATCTAATGACATATAATGAAAGCGTCGTGCAGCCCATAGGAAAATGTGACCTCACAGAAAACTTTGGTATCACCTGAAGTTCATGGTGATAGTGAGTGCCACAGACCCCCTTGGGAAATAGAGCCATAAAAAGCCATGGGTCTGATCAGTGTGCAGTGTCCGAATTTTAGAGCTGCAGTGCAAGAAGCAAAATGGAATGTCCCACAGAGGATGGAGGTAATGCTTCCAAAGGTACCTCAAAAGAAAACTGAGAGTCAAAGCACACCCCACAGTGGAACTTGTGTGCTTATTATAAAGGAAAATGCCAGTGGCCCTACATTATCCAGTACACAAGAAGCTTGTAAATCTACAACGCAGGGATATCATAATGCTTGTAGAGGCTAGTATAGCCTGGATAATCAACATGGTGGCGGTAAAACACCACCTAGCAAATTACATATCTTTATAGACCTAAAGTAACTGAAATGGGCATTGACAGGATGCCATTAGCAACATTTGAGTATATCTTGCAAAAGCCAGAACTTTACAAAGCCAGATTCTTTATAGTCTATATGATATGAGGAATGGGGCTTTGATACAAAAGCCTGGAGAAAGGATCTCACATGCTGACAACCTTTGAAACACCATTTGGTCACTACAGATGGCTTCACATGCTGATGGGCATAAACCCAGCACTAGACATGTTTAAGAGGAGATTCAGACAAACACTGGAAGGATTGCCTGTGTGAAAATAACTGCAGTTGATCTCCCAACTATAGGGGAAGGGAGTAATGATATAGATATTCAATGAGAACAAGAAAGAAAAAAAAACCAAGCTTTTCTACAGTGATGCAGGGATAAGAACATGAAACTCAACCTAGAAAAAATATGATTCAAACAGAATAAGGCGATATATATTGGACAACTTCTCATAGTGGAGGGACTGACAGCATGTTTTCAACAAGATCAATGTAGTCAGAGATATACCAACTCCAGTGGTTATGAAAGGGGTATAGAGTTTCATAGGAACGATACATTTTCACCCCAAGTTCTGTTTACACTTTCCTGCAGCAGCAGTACCCATGTGTCAGCACTCACAGCAGGATCTTGTGTGGGATGGGACAGTTCCCCCAACAACAAGCAATTTACATGCTGAAACAAATGATAATGAATCATGGAAAAGCCCCATTTCACTGTTCCAAAGAAACTTCAGCACAATATATATTGGAGTCAGAGACACCATGTTCTCTGGAGGGACTATTAGGCTATGTCTACACTTGCACTTTTAAGTCGACTTTAACTAAGTTGACTTAGTGTGTCTACACTTAAAATTAAAGTCAACTTAAAGGGGAACTTACAAAGTTGACCTAGAGTGTCCACATTGGATGCTCTAGGTTGATTTTGTGGGGTTAGGGGGACCTTGGGCAGGTCCACAGTGGCGGGGGGGCACCCCTTGTGTGCAATGGGGCAAAGGGGGACAGGGACCTTGGCAGGGCAGAGCCCTGTGTGATGCTGTCTGGATTTAGGGAAGAATTTATTATATTATTTTCAATGGATATCACATAAATGCTATAATCCATAGGAGCTATGTCATGTTTGGTATCAATAGAAAGATAGTAATTTGCTGGGAATGATTATATAGTTTATGTCTAGGAATTCTATTTCAATTAGAAGTTAGGAATATGGTGTTCTATCTATACTTTAACTTATGTTATTTTATTGAAGTGGCTGAGAGAGGCAGGTGTGTCAAACCAGCCCAGCTCCCGGCTGCGTGCGCGTACCGCGAGGCCAGGGGACGGGAGGATGCAGCTCGGCTCTCAGCTGGCTGCACGCCGGGATTGAGTGGAAGGTGGACACCTCCCAAATTACGGACAGCTGCCGGGGAGCACAGGCCAATTGAAAAAACCCCACGAACACCAGCCTAATATCCATTTTCTTCTAATAGAGGCTGGTGCCAAACACTTCAAAGAGAATGAACAGAACAGGGCAATGGTCAAGTGATCCATCCCTTGTCAGTCAATTCTAACTTATGGCAGTCAGAGTCTTATGGACAGATACAGAGCATGGAGTTGCATCCCTGACCATTTTGGTTAATAGCAAATGATGGACCTATCCTCCATGAAATTATCTAATTTTTTTTTAACCAATTAGAGTTTTGGTCTTCACAACAGTCCCTTCAAACAAGTTCCACAGGTTGACTATAGACAACAGAGTCTTGTGGCACTTTTAAAGACTAACAGATTTATTAATCGCATGAGCTTTCGTGGGAGAAAATCCCACTTCATCAGACGCTTTGAAGATAGGAAAGTTACAGAGTGGGAGGAAATAAAATGCAGGGGAGTGTATGACATAGCA
>ML685895.1:376893-397487 GCA_007922175.1 Pelusios castaneus
TCGAGTTACCCAGTGCGCAACCCCAAACACAGCCAGGGGCATCAACACAAGTATATTTTAAGTACTGAGGATCTAAGGCATAAACACTTTACTTTCCACTTTCTTTTCACAAAGATCACTTTTTGCCAAATCTGAGTCCAGTCTACACACAGTCAAAACTCCTTCTGAAGTCAGTAATGTTGCTGTTGTAAGATGACTGCACTTCATGGTCTAGGTATTTAGGCATTGCTGTCCTTTACTGACTTAGGAGGCTAAATCTCATTTTCAAAAGTGATTTTGGCATGTTGGAGCCCAAATTCCACTATCTGAGCCTATGTGGCTAATATCTGTAATGCAATAGTTCTCAACCTACAGGTTGCTTGAAGCCCAATCAGAATGAAGCTAAGTCACATGTGACATCCTCAAGGCCATATATAGTATAAATATTGTTAGGTTGTGGTCCATACAACAGTTAGGTGTGGTCTACACTGCTGATGGCAGTTGATGGCAGATACACAAGCTACATTATGGCATGCTCACATTGATATACTGTGGTGTCTTCATGGCACTACATCAATGGGAGATGCCTGCTGTCAAAACAGCCTTACTCCTTTTGAGGAAGTGGATTACTACTGTCAACTGGACAGGACATCTGGGATTGATTGAGCAGGTCTGCTTGACCCACTCAAGCAAACCTGCTGCATTAATTGTCACGATGTCCACAGTATAGACATACCCTAAGAGAACTGCATAGGTGGCCCACAATGGTAAGTATGTTGAAAACCAATGGTGTAATGGAATGTGACAGCAAATCTGAATGAAAGGATCACTGGCTTTTCAAGAGTGATTTGAATAAATATTTAAAACATGCAACATTAAAAAAAATCATTATGTTTACTTGAAAGGCATAGAGGCTTGAGAATAGAAGAGGGGAAAATATTTTTTTTAATTATACAGCTATGCTAATTACATGAATGCTGCATCAGAAACTTTTGTCTTCAATGCTGATAGATAAATGAAAGAGGGTTATACAAAGATTTAGTAGTCATATTAAAAAAGTTTTCAATCTATAGAAGCAACTAAAACAATTTCATAAATAAGGCCTTGTGGGATGCATGTCTTCTTTGGAATGAGTATGATGGATGGCAACGAAGGCAAGAAGATAGTTGGCTGCTGGATGCATCTGTTTCTAACTTTTCCTCACAGAGAATGTTTGTTGGAATTGAAACTGATTGATTGGCACAGGTTATCAAAAATGAAGAAAATATACATTTTCAATATTTATCAGGTTAATATTCTTGAATGTGGTTGACTAATAGCATATGAAAAATTTCCCTTCTGAAATCATAAGTGCTCTTATTGTCAGTTACAGATTTTATTGTACAAATACTATGAAAACTCACCATACCTAGGGTCTTAATTCTTTCTAATTTTGTTTACTAAATATCTTCCACTAGTTAAGATAGATTTAGAGATTCCCCTCCGCCTGTAAAATTTCTAATACGTTGATTTAAAAAGCAATTATTTACTAGATCCATACTTCTGTTTCATGTGTGCCACACAGTATATTCCCAGATTTTTCCCCAAAGCATTTAGTAGCTTGCCCATAATCATTATCTTGATTTCTTATCTTGTCAGTTTGTCACAAATATATTTAATTCCAACCCCTTGAGGTTATATCATTAACCTAGTAGTCTTCAATTTTTAATCACTCTATATTTTTCAGTTAGGGACAGATTCAGTCAAGTTAACTTCTAATTGTCCCTCATTTATTATTCTCCCCCTGGGGAGAATCCAAACAATATTATACATTGCATGTATTATATTTGTCCTAATTATTAAACCTTATTTATGCAGATGCATTGTGAATGTACAGTTCTTTATCATGAATACCTGTTGTTAGAAGAAGAAGACAGGGAGTCCCAGAGGTGGATTGGGTTGAATGTTACCCTTTATTGCCTGCTTGTTCCCCTCAACTCCCCGAGTGAGCAAAGAAGGAGGCTAATTACAATCCTTTTATGTTTGAAAATATGTAAAAGCTTACATTCATGACAACATCCCAAAGACCTTTTTTTGGTTATATTAACACCCAAGCCATGAATATTAATAATTATGTGATGAGTATAATTATACCAGCCTTCATTTGTTGTTTACAGGTTTAGTGAATGGTGCACAGGCGTCAGAGGTGGTCTTAGGCTATCTGAGGCCCTAGGCAAAGGTCCATTGCAGGACCCCCTATAGGATCCTTGCTGCTAGCCCTGGCTTCCGAAACACAGCCCCCCCACAGCTGGCCCCAGGTCCCCATGGCCGCCCCCCCCCCCTTGCAGGTCCGAAAACACCTCCATGGCCTTGGAGCCCCACTGAGGCCCCCAAACCCCTCTCTACCATGTGTCCTGCAGGGTGGAAGACAGGCATGGCTTTTGGGGTAGTGAAGGGGCCCCTTACTACTTGGAGCCCTAGGCAGGCACCTGCTTCGCCCACCCCAAAAGCTGCCACTGACAGGTGCTTAACTTTACAACATGTTACTTTTGTTACAGCAATGCCTACAAATTACTGACCAAGCATTTAGCAAGAGAGGGGAAGGGTGAGAAAGATTAAAAGCACATTCTTTCTGAGGATTTTATATGGGAGAGGAAAGATGATAGTATTCTTCTTAGGTACATTTCTTTTACAAACTGTGAAGAAGTAAGAGAGAAAAGGAGATAACACATTTTAACTAAAACACCAATTACAAAGAAGAAAGGCCTGCCTGCCCATGACCCCATTACCATAACAACCAGAGGCTCAGGGAGAGGCTCAGCCAGAGGCCTAGTGTCCAGCTCTAACTTTACTCTCCTACACCTGTAAGTTAAGTATTCTCCTTTGAGTATCCCCTATATAGAGCCCTACTTGATCCCTGTTTTGGGGTTTCTCTAATTCAGCTTTCAATTTTTCTAGAATTTCTATGCAAGAGTGAGTAAGAAGATACTTCATGTAGATACAGACCTCTGAGTGTACTAGAATTGGACTTTTTCTGTTTCTCAAATTTTTAGCAAAAATGACGAGAGTCCTGTGGCACCTTATAGACTAACAGATTTCTTTGGACATTTGATGAAGTGGGTTATAACCCACAAAAGCTTATGCCCAAAGAAATCTGTTAGTTTATAAGGTGCCACAGAACTCTCGTTATTTTTGCTGTACACAGACTAACACTGCTACTCCTCTCAAATTTTTCGTATTCTCATTATGTTACTTAGTGGAGGAAGTCTGATATAATCATTAAAATGAGGTCCTGAATTCAGAAATCCTAAGATCCTTTCCTATTTATGCAACTTGTTCTGTGGCCTTTGGCAACTGACTTAGCCTTGTGCCTCAGTTATCTTTAAAATGGGTATAAATTTACCTGCTTCATAGAATCATTGTATATTAGGCTGGTAATATTTTGCAAAATACTTTTAAAGAGTCTCAGATGGTAGGTGAAAGAGCATAGCAAGGGCTAGCATTGCAAGGGGTAGCAATTATTACAATTATTAATTGTGTGGTAATCTGTTGTTGTACACTATTAAAACAGTTGAGATATTTTCCCCTCCCCTGCAAGTGAAGCTACATTTACATAGCATTTGTAAACCACTTTGAGTTATTCACAATGAAAGGTGCTCTAAATATGTCTCATATATTAATAATAGTAGAAGTATAAGATATACAATAATTGCTGAAGCCATACTTGAAAAAGTGAAACTATTTTGGACTATTGTCCAAACTAGATATCTTGGAACACTATATACAGGAAATTATGAGGTAAGTAGGCAGAGCCCTGTATATGTGTTCTAAGAATTCTGACATGCTCTTAATTGTCATCAGGCACTAGGTGATTTACAACATACTGGGTAATAAGGCAGAGGCATGGAAGCAGACAGATAGTGAGGTTTTTCACTTGCTTCCCTACAGTTCATTCCTTTGTTAAGGCAATACCAGGGTGACAATCAACATGTAGCTAAATATAATGAAAATGAAGAAATGTTGGCAGATTATGCAGAGAAAAGAGAAGCCTCTTCTCATTGACTTGTAATCAATATTGTGTCAAGCAAAGAGGAGCCAGAGTTTCTGAGCTCTCTCTGCACCAGCACTTATACTCCATTCAAAAAGGCTGAGAAGCCTTGATGTTTCGTTGATGAAAAGTTACACTGGAATCAAAGGCTATGTCTACACTTGGCCAAATAAGTCGACGTAGCATGTCCCCACTATAAAATTAAGTCGACTTAAAGTGGACCTTGCCAAATCGACTTAGATCATCCACACTGGACACCTAAGTCAACTTCTAGGGGCTAGGTGGACTTGGGACTGGTTCATGGTGGCAGGCGGGGTACCCCTTCCAAAGTGCCAAGGGGCTCAGAATTTGCCCCATTGTACCCTGGTACAATGGGGGCTGAGCAGAACAGGGACAGGGGCAGGCTATAAGAATGGGGTGGGCAGAGTTGTGTCCTGCCCTGTAAGTGGGCACCCAGGCTCTGACTGTGCCAGCCACCTGGCAGGGAGGGCAGTGGGGGAGCTCTGGGGCCCTTTAAATCGACTTAAAGTCGATTTAGGGCTAATCTGCATCTACACTGGCTAAGTCAACTTAATAAAGTTGACTTAGCCAGTAAAGTCAACTTTAAACTAGGTTTAATAAAGTCAACTTTAAATTTCCTTAAGTTGACTAAAGCAGCAGCAGCTTAAGTCAATTTAAGGAAATTGTAGTGATTATGCAGATTAAATTAAGTCAATTTAAGCAGGTTTAAATTGACTTAATTCACAAGTGTGAAGCAACAGCTCTTCATTTTAAAGAAACAGGAGTTCTATCAACAATGCAATTCATAAGCAGGATCAGTGAGTGAGGCAATAAATTGACTTTTCAATAGATTCCATCACATGCTGGTATATGCATGAGTCAGTAGCTGATTATCTGGCCCAAACTGGATGATCAGAAAGTCAGTTTGGAATAGTTCCAAAGGGGTAGGTGTGTTAGTCTATTGCAGAAAAACAACAGAGTCCTGTGGCACTTTTAAAGACTAACAGATTTATTTATCTCATGAGCTTTCATGGGAGAAAATCCCACTTCGTCAAACACTTTCAAGAGGGGAAACTTACAGAATGGGAGGAAATTAAGTGCAGGGGAGTGTATGATATAGGATCAGGTCAGGCTGTAACAGCAAATCAAAATAGGTGTTAGGATTCAAACACAGGGGAACAGCACATAGAAAAAGGTGAGGTCAAATCACCTGTTGTAATGAGAAAGAAATCCATAGTCCCTGTTTAACCCCAAGGCAATTGAGTCAAATTTGCATATAAATTCGAGTTCTGCAGTTTCTCTTTGAAGCTGTGATTTGTTATTCATCTGTTTCAACACACCTATTAGCAAGTCGTCAATGGAGTGAGCAGAAAGGTTGAAGTGTTCCCCTACTGGTTTTTGAGTGTTACTATTTCCGATGTCAGATTTGTGTCCATTTATTCTTTTGCACAGAGACTGTCCTGTTTGTCCAATATACAAAGTGGAGGGGTATTTCCGGCACAGGATGGCATAAATCACATTGGTAGATGAGCAGGTGAATGAGCCCTTGATGGAGTAGGTGGGTTGATTTGGTCCTGTGATGGTGTCTTTAGTGTAGATATGAGGGCAAAGTTGGCAGCGTGGTCTGTTGCAGGGATATGTTCCTGCTTTAATGTTTCTGTTGTTTGATCTGTAGTTGCTGGTGAGTATCCGTTTCAGGTTGGGGGGCTGTCTGTAAGCAAGGAGAGGTCTGTCTCCCAAAGTTTGAGAGAGTGAGGGATCATCTTGTAGAATAGGCTGTAGATCTTTGATGACGTGTTGAAGAGGTCTGACTGGGCAGTTATAGGTGGCGACCAATGGAGTTCTGTTGTTTTTTTCTTGGGCTTCTCCTGTAGTAGTTGACTTCTGGGTACCCATCTGGCTCTGTCAATCTGTTTCTTCACCTCTGCACATGGGTACTGTAGTTTTAAGGGTTGTATACATACCTGTGGCTCTTGAGCTAAAATGCTTTGGAACCACTAGTTTATGGCATACTGTGGCCTTGATCCCCTGTCTAGGTACCTCTGTAATATAAAGATTGTGAGGTGTTGCCAACATCTTCCAATTTTATCATAAGTCTTGTGATAAATGGGTATTTTTCTTAAACCCAACATGGAGGCAGGTCATTATATGTGAAATAAAAATAAGTTTCTAGCCTTAATGACTGCAGAGAAAAGTTTGTAAGTGTGAACTGTTAAAGACTCAAAAGCAAAAGACAAATAAAAAGAATCCCAAATTCATTATTTTAAAAATCTTGTGATTTCATGCTAATTTCATGATATTTTAGACCTGATTCATGGCATTTGGGACATATCTTGTGATTTTTGGCAGCAGCTCCAAGCACTGTCTATAGGAAGGTGGACCTGCAGATCAAGGAACAATAAGAATCTTCATGCATTGAGTGGTGCTCTAGTGCAGGAGTGAATCAACCCTCATATATTCAACCAGAATTCAAACCAAAACCAATGATATGTAGTTAGCTTCCTAGAAAGGTGACAGGATTTCCCAAAGCAATATCTGATTACACACACACACACACAGAGAGAGCTTGCTTTTGATCCCATACAAGGGAATAGTGAAATATAGCAATTAAAAATGCTCTACCACTAGAATTGTTATTTCCCCTTGTGTTCTTTCTTGATTTCCATGAGTAGTATTTAAGTATCACTATTCAGTTAGTGCATCATTTAGATGGTTCAGTGGTTGCTCACTTTTTGGAAGATATGTCCATTGCAATAGACCAGGCATTACATGTAACTGGAATAGGGCATTGACTAACATAGTCTATTACATTTATTATGTAATATGGAAATGTTGTTGAACTAAATGTTTTAAATTGTCTTACTTGTTTTATATAATTGGCTTTACTGTTTGTATCTCGATTTACTTCCACACTCTTTTCTCACTGTCATTCTAACTCAAAAATTTTAAGAGTTCATAAAGCCACTTTATATGAATGGATGTGAATGCAGAATGTGTTGGTGTAAATGTTTACTTCTTTTAGCTTAAAGAAAGATATAAAATTAGTTTTTCTTGTACGTATATTGTAATTATGCACAGGACAGGAGGGTCCCTTTAAAGGAGTTGGACATGATCATACCTCTAACTAGCTAGCTACCTCATATATGGTAAGATTTTTTTAAAAAATAGCAATTACTTCAGTTATAGGGAGGCTTTCAGGTCATGGAAAGTACTTGGAAGGGGGTTAGTCATATAAGTTAAATAAAAGACCTGAGGGGGAATATCTGGTGCTGTGTAGGAAGCAGCAGAAGCCTTCTGAGTCAGAGCCTGCAAGAGATCCAAGTGGCCGGACTTAGTTTGATTGACTAATGTCAAACTTTGATTGTGTTTGAATGTCAAATGTATCCCTGGGGAAAGGAGAAGAAATAATGACATTGGTGAAAGCTATATTGATACAGCTGACCAGTGAGTTGGCCCACTGACCTACACAAGTGGGGAAACTAAGATAAAACTGGTCTTAGATATCAGTTTGGGAAGCCCATGTTATATTAACATACAAAGATGTTAGAAAATAATTTCAAACAATAGAAACTTGCCAGTAGGAAAGGACAAGAGGAGAAAGTGGAGAGGAATGTCATTAATCCAGATGCTATGGACACTCTCCAACAAATTCCTACGGGAGTCAATAGGATCCATTCCTGAGCAAATGTGGTTCCATAAGTGGACAGAAGAAAAAATTGTCAGTGGTATCTGATTTTATCATCTGACCTCAAACAGCTGCTTCAGCCTCAGTCTTTTTGCTTGCAGTATTAAAATGCAAACATAGATCCAAGCATTACAACAGCACTTACAGTCAGATGAAAACTCACCTTTCAAAGACCTTCCCTTTGTTCAAAGACAGACATGAACATCCCATTCAAAGTGACTCACATATGTTGACAAGACACTCTATAAAAAGGCATATTGCTAAAAACCAGTGAATGTAATATTCATACTGCTGAATCCAAGAGGATCCAATGACAAAGCCCCTGCAAACCACAAATAGATAGCATGTTTTTCTTTTTTTTATTGATTTAGTGGAGAAAATGTCCCAGACACCTAAATAATGTTCCCATATTAGTCCTCAACAAGTTCAAGGAGATATTTCTTTTTACTGCAAGTATCATCAAAACCTTCTCCTAACCAGTGTGTAAGCAGGAACCTCCTACACAGGTTAATTGCTTATGTGAACAGATATCTCTCATACAATTGTCCCACTCAATTAGTCATGTACAGAGTTTACACCTGGTACCTGTTAAAAGGTAACCTTTAAGAGCTTTTAGCCTTTCTGTAAAATAACTCCAGTAAGGCTAACCTGTGAATTACTCAACTTCATTCTCCTATATTTACTCACTAAACAACATTATTGTATCTTGACTTGAAGAGTCTGATCTAAAGCCCTTTGAAATCAATAGGAATCTTTCAATTTACTTCAATGGGCTTTGGATCAGACACTATATGGTGAACAATTTTTAAAGGGTTCAATTTTTCTGTAGTTTTAACTATTATTTATAACTCCTACCAAGATAGTAGCATGTGTTGTAATTACTTTATTCCTTGTTTCCTTCCTTTGTATGTACTTTCCTGAACCAACTTTTCACTTACTCCAAAACTCCCACAATTTAGACTTGCCATTAGCCTTAGATGTGGAAGTTTCCAAAAATACTTTCTAAAGAAAAGATAGTCTTGTCATTTCATTAGAAAATTTGCACTTCAGTTCAGAAAGAATTCTTATTTTTAATCCACCTTTAATCAGCAAGGTTGCACTGTCTCTCATCATAAACTTTTATTTCTGGGTAGAAGATAAAATAATTTCCTTTGCAAAAACTCCTGACATCTGAAGGCCTTGTCATGACATTAATTTAATTATTGAACACATGGTGAATTTATGTAGAGAGACTTCTCTTTTCAAAAACTTTTTCCCAGATAAATGCTCAGAATATATATACTAACCAAATTGGTTATGTAATACCTGGTTAAGGGCTTAGAAATGGGATATGTTTTTGTTTTTCTTAAGATTTAGGGTCTTCTTGGCTATGTCTACACTTAAAAAGTTAAGTTGACTTAATAGAGCTGACTTAACTTTTCAAGTGTAGACGCAGCAGAGAGCCGTGGGTCCCTTCTGCCAGGAAGCCTCCGAGAAGAGAGTGGAGGCTTCCTTCTTGCTGGTACCCCCACGGGTTCTGGCAAGAAGGGAGCTGTGGCTCTTTCTCCCTGGGACCCGTGCACATCCTGGCGAGAAGGGACCTGCGGTTCCCTTCTTGCCAAGACCCATGCAGGTCCTGGGGAGAAAGGAGCACAGCTTCCTTCTCGCCAGGACCCTTGACCTAGGTCAATTTATAGAATAAATCGATTTAGGGCAGCCACTCCGTCTTTAGGTCGACTTAATGAATCGACTTAATTGTTAAGTCGACCTAAAGAGTGGTAGTTATTAAGTTAACTTAAGGATCTGCTTAAGTCAACTTATTGAAAACCAGATGTGGACAAGGCTTTGTTTAAGTCGACTTAAACTTCCTTAAATTGACTTAATTTGCTAGTGTAGACATAGCCGTTGATTGGTAGCTTGTTTTCACAAGAGGATAATCTGATTCAAATTATGGAAGATCTCCCTTTCATTATGTTTCCACGGTTAACTAATTTTTCCCCCCACAAGAATTATTTCTGCATATGGAAGTAAATCATCTGTATGTTTCATCTCATTCTTTCCTTAGAATTCTTCCATTGGGAGATGGCATGAGAACACTTCTTTTTGCCCTGTGTTAAGATACTTACATGTTCACAATGGTATCTGATCACATCACATCATTAATAAATGTATTCTCACTACAACCTGCGAGGTAAAGACCACTTTAGATTTGCGGAAGTGAGGCATAGAAAGACTAAGAATATTTCTACATTGGAGCTGGAGGTGTAACTTCCAGCTCAGGCACTTTGCAGGAATTTTGAACAAGTGAATGCACTAAAAATAGCAGGGTAGCCGTTGCACCATGGGAGCTAACTGTTCCAAGTACAATTCTGTCTGACAGCCTAGGTATATACTAGGGTCACTAGCCCATTCTGCTGGTTGTTCTGCAGTGTCTGAATTGCTATTTCAATAAGCAAGTAGTCTTAAAAGCTTGTGTTCATTCCTGTAGTTGAATTGAATTATACTTTTAGCTCCAGTATAGACATATAATAAGTGACTTGCCCAATGTCACAAAGGCAGTCTCTGGCACAAGAGGGAAATGGAACTTAGACCTTCCAAGCCACAGATCCTAATCAGAGGACTATTATTCCTATGAAAGAAGCCAAAGATGACAATGTCTAAATCTATGAGTTTGTGCATACGTGGACACCACTGGTCAAAAATTCTCCTTCAATATTTGAAAGAAAATTGAGCTTCCAACTAAATATTTTTCACAAAAATTGTCTGCTTCTTGCAGGTTAGTTCTTATTTCCTGTCCCCAGTAATATGAGATGCATTGGTATTACTTATGGCAAACATTTTGTGAGCAATTTATATGCTGAAAGACGTTTAGACAAAACATTAACCAGGTAATTTTGAAATATGAACAAATTTGTAAAAATAAAAATCTGTACATGGGAATTTGTAAACAAGGTAAACAAAAAAAGCTAAATTCTGCAAATAAATTGTTCACCACACATAATTTTGCTAGTTCTAATGCTAACAAATAACATTATTGAGACAGCTAACTTAAGTTGGTGGTTTAAGAGATTCCTTTTCTTCACACGCAAGCATTCAATAATATTCATCTTTAAAAAAATAAAACTTTTTAAATGCCTTTTCCTGGAATTTGTATGCAAATAATTCAGATTATATAAATTCCATACAAAGGCAGGTGTTTGTATTATATTCACATAAAGAACAATAGAGGTGGAAGGTTAGAGATCCTAATAAAACCAGATTAGAATACTTTGTTTGCAACATATTAACTGAAACAAATAAATATGCAAATTAGAATATTATTATGTAAATTGCATATTTTCAATACTCTGGTGAAGAACCATATCAACAATTTCAATTAAAAATTACAGTTGTCTAAGTATTGTAGTTTTTAAGCAGGAATTACTTGACAGCATCTGAAATGTTGAGAAATGATTATTTCTTTATTACATTCCATTTTACATCAATTCCACCAAGTCAATCAGACGCTAAATGCTATTATAGAAATGAGTGTAAAAGCTGTACTAGACAGTTAAATTTCCTTCTGCTTCATTCATCATAGAAAGTGTCTTATGAAATGAATCTCTTGAAGAAGACAGTATCTTTACTGTTCTCATTCAGGTAAATTCTCCTTCAAGGAGAATACTCTCTCTCTCTCTCTCTCTCTCTCTCTCTCTCTCTCTCTCTCTCAAGCTTTAATTTCTTCTTATTTCTGTTTGCAAAAGAAATGCAAACAATAATAATGTGGGTGCTGTTGTAATGGGATTGTTCTATTTGATTTTATTCAAATGTCTTTATCCACTGACAATGCCTCTTAAAACATTTTCATAACAAAAAGGATAGTCTTCAGATCCTCACTGAAATCTGTTCATTTGAATATTTTTGTGAAATCTTTCATATTGATAGCTGTGCTACGGTAACTAATAGCAATTATAACAGAGCAAAGTCTTTAGTGGCAATCAAGTTATACGGTGAACAAAGAATTCCAAAATTGTGTTGGTATGAAGATGACATTGAGCCACTGCCAGAAGATTGTTCATTATTTAACAGCAATGTGAGACTCTATTCTCTCCTCTGCTGCATGATTGTGCATGGTGAAAAAAAGCATGAAAACATCATGCAAAATATGAATGGTAATCTAGGCAGAGGAAATTGGTTGTTATTTCTCCATCTCCACCAAGTAACTATAGACAGGGTCACTGCTCCATTTCTACAATAACAGAGTGGGGAAAAGGATAAGGAAAAAGAAAAGGATCCATGGAACATTTTGTTCTACAAGTTATAGTACCATTAGACATCACTAATAGAGTCATTGTAGGATTTTCTGGCAAATTTTGTTTAAATAGCTGCTGCCCTGAGTACCGTTAATTCATCCTTTGTCACTGCTGGGTTCACATGGTATCTGATGGTGGGGGAGCTAATGGCATCAATTTGGTTTTACTATCCATTCAACTGTTGCTATTGATTGGAGTAGAACGGGGTTCAGAGGAAGGTTTATGACCAAATATACACAAATGTTTCTTTACTTTTTACCACTGGCCTGATGCACATTACCTGGTCCCTTCCTCACTGGGCTGATGGTGTGGAGAAATATAATCTGTTGAGCTCCTAAACTAAGGTCTTCTCTTCAGTGCATTTTGAAATGGAAAGGAATTTATCTCATGATAAATTACAAAGAGGTTGTGAGATCTGTGAAGCTAATGTCACACGTTTTAGTCCCCGTTTTCTACCAAAATGAGGACCAGACTGTTTCTCAGACTACATGTCTACACAAGCTGAGGAGAGAGTAAGAAAACCTGCATGAGTTACCTGGAGATTAGGTTCAGGCATGTTGGAATGAGTGTGAGCTGGGTTCTGAATCAAAATCGCGCTTGTGGAGAGTGCTGTTTATACTCCTTACTCCAAATTATACCAAAAGTCAAATATCAGTCTACTGTGAGGGCTTAATTTCAAAAGATTATGGTGAGAATAATGAAAATGGAATAACAGATCAATTTGAATACTGATGTGTCAGACTTCATTGTCAAATCTACTTGCAGCTTTCATTCAATAAGAACATAACAGTCATGGGTTCAGGTAACAGGTCAAACAACCATATGAATTTGCTGTGTAAATTCCAACTCGCTGAGCCATATGTGGTCACTAGTTAGACAAGTTAGAGGTAAGATTTCTCTCTGTAAATATATCAGAGAGATAAATACCAGGGAGGGAGAGGAATTATTTGAGTACAGCACCAATGTGGATACAAAAACAAATGGGTACAGACAGACAATCAGGAAATTTAGGCTTGAAATTAGAGCAGGTTTCTAACCATCAGAGGAACGAAGTTCTGGAATAGCCTTCCAAGGGGAGCTGTGGGGATAAAAAACCTATCTGCCTTCAAAACTGAGATTGATAAATTTATGGAGGGGATGGTATGATGAGTTGACCTAGTTTTGCGATTGACTGATTTTTAACTGTTGGTAGTGGATATGTCAGTGACTTGAGAATGGACGTTAGATGGGGTTGGTTCTGAGTTATTACAGAGAATTCTTCTTGGGCTTTCTGGGTGATGAGACTTGCCTACATACTCAGGTTTTTAACTGATCATGATATTTGGGATCAAGAAGGAATTTTCTCCCAGGGTAGATTGGCAAAGTCTCTGTATGTGGGTGTGTATATATATATATGTCCCTGGTGGGGAGTGGGGGGATCTGGGTTAGGTCACTTGCCCCAGCATCCCCTGGCAGAGGTGAAGGGAACTCGGAACCAAGAGCAGCCCCTCTCCTTCCCCCGCAGGGTCCCCTGGTGGTGGTGGGGAGCCTGGAGTCTAGTGGAGGCAACCCACAGGGTCCCCCGGTGGCAGTGGGATCCTGGAGCTCAGAGCCATGCAAAAAGCTGCTTGTGGCTCTGGAGCCGCAGGTTGCAGACCCCTGGACTAGATTCTCATATTTGTCCCTTCTGACCTTAGAGTCTATAAGGACATCAAGGACATGATAGGCTTGGTATGACTAGCAAGTTAAGACAGATTTACAGTCAGATATTTGCATAGTAAAGAGACAGATGCAACAAGAGCAGGGAGAAGAGATTGTAGGTTTAAAAGGTGTTAGTAAGAAATCATTCCTTTAATGAAATCAATTTGAATAATACAGATGTTGATTAGTCACTACACTTCTTTGAGTTAGAGGCAAGAGATTATATTAGCTAATGAGTGAAGATTGCTATCAATATCTGTAAAAGTTCCCTTGAGATTGCTTTTTCCAGCAGTAATTAACCCTGAGTAGAAGGAAGTTTGCCCAAATGCTTCTTAGGCCTTGTACACACGATCACTTTATCGCGCATTAACAATCATTACCGCGCGATACCAACAACAGCGTACACACGTGCAATAGGGCTGTTGCGCGTTAACTGCCTTGTTGTAGCGCAATACAAAAACCACCTCGACGAGGGTGGTAGCAGTTAACGTGGAACAGCTGTTGAGCCTTTCCACTCGTGTGTATTCTTACTGCGCAATGATTGGCCTCCGGAAGTGTCCCAGCATTCCAAAGTCATCCTCTCTGGTCTTCCCCCCACACACCGTGTGGCCGTGACGAAACAGTCCCCGCCATGATCAGATTCCCAGGATTTTCGAATTTCTCATCTGTTTAACTTCCTGTTCTCTTCCTCGTGGAGTAGAGTGCAGCTCCGATCATCGGTAGCAATGGCGGCCCGTCATGGAAGACGCGCACCCCTTTGGAGCATGGCAGAGGTGCTGGACCTGATCAGCATCTGGGGAGAGTCCGCTGTGCAGGCACAGCTACGCGGTAGCAGGTGAAATTATGATACATTTGTCATAATTTCTTGGGTCATGTCAGAGAGAGGTTATGATAAAGACACTGTGCAGTGCAGATCAAAGGTGAAGGAGCTAAGAATAACCTATCACCGAGCGAAGGAGGCAAACTGCCGTTCTGGATCAGCGCCTGCTACATGCAGGTTCTATAAAGAGATAGAAGCCATCCTCAGTGGGGACCCCACAACCACTGCAAAGAGTCCCGTGGACACATCGGCCCCCCCTCATCTAGTGAATGCCAGACCCGAGCAGGATGAGGACGTGATCGATGAGGAGGAGGAGATGGAGGATGACCTAGAGGAAAGCGCAACAGCGTGCAGCCAGGAGCTCTTCTGCACCCCCGCTGAGATGTCCACCCAAGACATGAATTGCAGCATGTCCTCTAAGGCGGCAGAGGGAGGTTCCGGTAAGTGTCTCTTTCGTGCAGCTATGGCTCCTGCTAAAATATCATTGTCCGGGGCGGAGGTGCTTGCTGTCTCGGTCCCTGCTGTGCACGCTCTTTACTCTGCATTCATTAGAAGTGCATCAACACAAGCAGTGATTGTCAAAAAATCATCTGTATTTAGGTCAGTAAAGGTTTCCTTGATGTACCTCCAGAGCCTACTACTCAGGTTAGATGGGAGAGCGTTTGTGTCTACGCTCCCGTATAAGGATACTTGGCCTCGCCAGCTGCAAAGCACAGCCCTGGGAACCATGGCAGCACACACTGCAGCAGCATACGGTCCTGGCTTGCAACCGGTGGCATGTAGGATATGTATTCTACCTGGCAGGGGCACTCTGAGGAGAGAGATATCGGGTTCCATCTGTGTGTCCTGTGCAGAATGTTAGCCCCCAGTAAGCTTTCTATTAGGACGTACCTTGTCCGCTTCAGCGAAGCATAGGATGTTGACTGCCCTGCACCTACTAGTGGAATGTGCTACTGGAAGGTTACATTGGTTATCTATGCTCTGTGTTAACAACAGCTTTATTATTTTTTTTTTTAGATTCGACCTTCACAAGGCTGGTGTCTACCCCAGCTGACCGCATGAGAAACATTTGGCGGCGTGCTCAAAGAAACAGTGAGGATATGTTTCAGGACCTGTTGAAAACAGCACAGGAATCCACGAGGGAGAATCGAGCCTGGAGAGAGGAATCCCAACAGAGGAGGCAGAAACACAGGGATGAACTGATAAGCGTCATGAAGGAGCAAACAGAACTGCTCAAGAGCATGATTGCTTTACAGACCCAGGCGATTAATGTATGGGCTCCACTCCATACAGTTCAGCCGTGTCTGCCTCCCACACCCCGTAATCCTTCAAAGAATTTCTTTGAAGGCCACCCGTCTCCCTGGTACACTGCAGCATCCAGTCCCCCCCAGAACTACTTTTTAGAGACCCGCAGCTACACCCACCTGTAACCCCCCCCTTTAGGTTTTAATAAAAACAGTGACAAATGATTTGAAGAGTGCCTTTACACATTGAAAATCCTATTTTTAGACATTGAAAATCTCATAAGGTGCACCTGATGCGTCCTGTAAGTTAACTAGGGGAGGGCATCATTGAAATGGTCCCTGAGTGCCTCCCTTATGTGAACAGCTTCTCCTTGGGCCCCCCTAATACTCCTAGTGGCTGGCTGCTCGTATGCTTCCTCGAGGCGCTGTGCCTCCATAGCCCACCCCAGGGAAAACTTTTCTCCCCTACTTTCACAAATGTTATTAAGGACACAGCACGACGCAATCACAGCAGGGATGTTGTCCTCCACCAAGTCCAGCCTCCCATACAAACATCGCCAGCGCCCTTTTAAATGGCCAAAGGCACACTCCACAGTCATTCTGCAGCGGCTCAGTCTGTAATTGAACCGCTCCTTGCTGCGATCTAGGTTCCCGGTGTACAGTTTCATGAGCCATGGCATCAGTGGGTATGCTGGGTCTCCGAGGATGACTATGGGCATCTCCACATCCCCCACAGTAATTTTTTGATCTGGGAAGAAAGTACCCCCTTGCAGCTTCTGGTACAGACCAGTGTTCCTGAAAATGCGGGTATCATGCACCTTTCCCGACCACCCAGCATTGATGTCCGTAAAACGCCCCTTGTGATCCACAAGTGCTTGCAGCACCATGGAGAAGTAGCCCTTCCTGTTGATGTACTCGGTTGCGAAATGGTCTGGAGCCAAAATAGGGATGTATGTGCCATCTATGGCTCCCCTGCAGTTCGGGAATCCCATGGCAGCAAAGCCGTCCACAATCTCACGAACATTGCCCAATGTCACCGTCCTCCTTAGCAGAACGTGATTGATGGCTTGGCAGACTTGTGAGAGGGCTAATCCGACGCTGGACCTCCCGACTCCAAACTGGTTTGCAACTGACCGGTAGCAGTCAGGAGTCGCCATTTTCCAGACAGCAATCGCAACACGCTTCTCCACGGTTAGGACTGACCTCATGTTGGTGTCTTTACATCGCAGGGCAGGGCCCAACTCTGAACACAGTTCCAGAAAGGTTGCTTTCCGCATTCAAAAGTTCTGTACCCACTGCTTGTCATCCCACAGCTGCATAACAATGCGATCCCACCACTCGGTGCTCATCTCTTGCGACCAGAAACGGCGTTGCACCGTGTGCAGATGATCGGTGAAGGAGCTGAGCAACACAGTGCTGTTGCTCTGCATGACATCGATCAGCCCCTGCTCCTCAGTGTCCTCGTCTGACTCGGAGCTCATTGCATACTGAGCAACCAGCCGAGATGTATTTAGAATGCTGAAGGCAACAGTGGAGATCAGAGCAGGATCCATGCTATCACTGTTGTGATTGCTCGCAAGTAGTGCATCACTGCACTGTTGAAAATAGGCGCGAGTTGCTATTGGCAATGAGGAAGACGCAAGGGGAACACAGTGCACCACGGGTAACTGAGATTTTACCCATGGCGCTTTGCGTTCCTTTCCTTCATCCCATGATTCCAAGCGCAGATTGAGGGAAAATTGAACTGTGGGATAGGTGCCCAGAATTCATTGCGCTACGCCGCGATATTGCAAAGAATTCTGTTGCGTTACAAGGAGCGACATGTGTACGTGCTATCCCGCAATAAAGGTCACATGTTTTTTATAGCGCGATTGCCATGTTGCGCTTTAATCTGATCGTGTGTACATAGCCTTAGATAAAGGTTCTGATGCTCTTCACAGGAAAAATAAATGAACTTGAAATCCAGAGATCCTTCATTCCCATTTAAGTTTTTGACTAGAGCTCAAGGCTGTGGGATCATTTGTACTTGTTCAGGGAGAAATGTAGGGAAAGAGCACATTACAAAGGAACAATGTAATCAGTAATATGATTGAGCTTAACGTGGTAAAGATAACCAGCAGCTTCTGTCTGTTGACCAAGGCAATGAGCATTGGGTTTTATTCAAGAAATAGAAGGACAAGCAGGACAAAAGTAAGGGCTACTTAAAATTGAAAATAGAAGATATAGGTCGAGATTGTCTGATAGGAATGTAACCATACAAGAGAAAGCAACTGGCAGCAGAGCAGTTGTGAAACTATACAAAATATCTCATAGACTCATAGACTCATAAGGTGCATCTACACTTAGAATTTAAGTTGATTTAAGATTGCTTAAGTCAACTTAATTTAATCCACGTCTACACTACACTTTCCTTAAGTCGACTTAAGCAAGTTGCTTAAGTCGACTTAATGAAAATAAAGTCAACTTTATTAAACCTCCTTTTAATTCGACTTTAGGCTTAAGTCGACTTCCTAAAGTCGACTTAAGCCAATGTAGACCTGGAGTAGCCCTAAGTCGACTTAAAGTCGACTTAGGGCTTTCTAGGACTCCCCCACTGCCCTCCCTGCCAGGGCGGTACAACAAAGAGAAGCTGGCATGCTCCCCCAAAGGGCAGGGCAGAGCCCTGCCCACCCTGCCCTTATGCCCTGCCCACCCTGCCCTTATGCCCTGCCAGGGTCCCTGTCCCCCTTTACCCCATTGTATCCAGGTACAATGGGGCAAAGGCTGAGCCCCCTGGCACTGGGCAAGGGGTGCCCCCCCTGCCACCATGGGCCTGCCCAAGGTCCCCCTAGCCCCAACAGGTCAACCTAGGCATCCAGAGTGAACGCTCTAGGTCAACTTTGTAAGGTTCCCCCCTAAGTCGGCTATAAATTTAAGTGTGGACATGCTAAGTAGACTTAACTAAGTTGACTTTAAGTGGACTTGGTTAAGTCGACTTAGCTAAAGTCGACTTAAAGTAACAAGTGTAGACATAGCCATAGACTTTAAGGTCAGAAGGGCCCAGTAGTCTGACTAGTCTGCAAAATGCAGGCCTCAAAACCTCACCCACCCACTCCAGCAATAGGCCACCAACCTATGACTGAATTATTTACCTCCTTAAATCATGATTTAAGGACTTTAAGATACAGAGAATTCACTGATAGGTGAGCCACGCCCTGTGCCACAGAGGAAGGCAAAAAACCCCCAGAGCCCAGGCCAATCAGCCCTGGGGGAATATTCCTTCCTGACCCCAAATATGGCAATCAGTTAAACTCTTGGCATGTGGGCAAGTCTCAACAGCCAGTTACCCAAGAAACAATTCTCTGTAATAACTCAGAGCCCACCCCATGTACTCTCCCCTTTTAGGCCACTTGTATATGCACCACACGTAGCCAAATATCAGTCAATTTCCAAAATAGGTAATCATACCATCCCCTCCATAAATTTATCAAGCTCAGTTTTGAAAGCAGTTATGGTTTTTGCCCCCACAACTCCCCTTGGAAGGCTATTCCAGAACTTGACTACTCTAATGGTTAGAAACCTGCATCTAATTTCAAGCCTAAATTTCTTGATGGACAGTTTATAACCATTTGTTCTGGTGTCCACATTGGGCTGTTCTCAAATAACTCCTCTCCCTCCCTGATATTAATCCCTCTGATGTATTTATAGAGAGAAATCATATCCCCCCCTGAACCTTCTTTTGCTTAGGCTAAACAAGCCGTGCCTCTTGAGTCTCCACTCATAGGACAGGTTTTCCACTCCACAGACCATTCTTGTAGTCCTTCTCTGCACCTGTTCCAATTTGAATTCATCCTTTTTAAACATCGGGGACCAGAACTGCACACAATATTCCAGAATGGTTCTCACCAGTGCCTCGTACAGCGGCACTAACATCTCCCTGTCTCTACTTGAAATACCTCTCGTGATACATCCTAGAACCGCATTAGCTTTTTTCATGGCCACATCACACTGGTGGCTTATAGTCATCCTATGATCAACTAGTACTCCCAGATCCTTCTCCTCCTCAGTCCGTTCCAACTGATGCATCCCCAACTTATAGGAAAAATGCTTGTTATTTGTCCCTAAATGCATGACCTTGCACTTCCCATTATAAAATTTCATCCTATTCCTGATATTCCAGTTTACAAGGCCATCCAGATCTTTCTGTATGGTATCCCAATCCTTCTCCGTATCGGCAATACCTCCCAACTTGGTGTCATCCGCAAACTTTATTAGCACATTCCCACTTTTTGCGCCAAGGTCTGTATCAAAAAAGTTGAAGAAGATCGGTCCGAAGACAGATCCCTGAGGGACTCCACTGGTAACTTCACTCCAGCTTGAGAGTTCACCCTTCAGTGTGACCCGCTGTAGTCTCCCTTTTAACCAGTTCCTTATCCACCTTACTATATTCATATTAATCTCCATCTTCTGTAACTTAATTAATAACTCCCTATGTGGAACTGTATCGAATACCTTCTGAAATCTAAGTAAATTAGGTCCACCACATTCCCTTTATCTAAAAAAAATCTGTTATTCTTTCAAAAAAGATCAGGTTGATCTGGCACAATCTCCCTTTTGTAAAGCCATGTTGTATTTATCACAGTTACCGTTATCCTCTATAACCTTAAGTACTTTCTCCTTCAAAATTTTCTCCAAGACCTTGCATACTACTGAGATCAAACTAACAGGCCTGTAGTTACCCGGATCATTTTTATTCCCTTTCTTGAAAATAGAAACTATATTAGCGATTTTCCAGTCATAAGGTTCAACCCCCAAGTTTACAGATTCATTAAAAATCCTCGTTAAAGGGATGGCAATTTCATGAGCCAGTTCCTTTAGTATCCTCGGATGGAGATTGTCCGGGCCCCCC
>ML685895.1:397887-417137 GCA_007922175.1 Pelusios castaneus
CTGATTTATTTTTGTTTATCCTTCCAATTAGTTTGAACTGAATTAGCTCATGGTCACTTGAACCTAAGTTGTCCCCTACAACCATTTCCTCTATGAGGTCTCCTGAAGTTCACTGGATATGCATGAAAGGCAGAGAAGGAATGGAACAAACAATGTGTAGTTTGGTTCCTTTATTTCCTATGTAATGTGGAAGAGAAGAATTGTAGGATCCAATGTAACAATATGTTCTAAAATCTATTGGCAACATGCAGATGCAGACAACACTAATATATTATGAGTATTAGTATTAATACTGTGCATATCAAAGGATTTAAGTACCAAATACCTAAAGAGAGAAAGAATGGTCTAGCTGCTAAATCACAGGAAACCCAAGTTCATTCTCTGCTTTGCTTCAGGTTTCTTGTGTGACTGTGGTGAAGTCACTGGGGGTATGCCTTTGCAACAATTAAAAACCCATGGCTGGCTCATGTCAGCTGACTACGGTTTATGGGGTATAGGCAAAGGGCCGTTTAATTGCAATGTAGCTATTTGGGTTCAGGGTAGAATCTGGGTTCTGGGACTCTTCTTTCTCTTCAGGTTCCAGAGCTTGGGCTTCAGCTCATGACCAAACTTCTACACAGCAATTAATCAGTTCCACAGCCTGAATGCCAGGAGCCCTAGTCAGTTTTTTATTCAACCACAGAAAGAACCAAGAAAAATCTATTTTTTTTATGCACAGTAGAACAAACAAAAGCCATTTCTTAGGCATCACGAAGTTTCAGATTGAGCCACTAACACTATAAAACAGTCTTGCATTTATGAAAGAGGAACTTCCCTTTTCCTTTTCTGTGGTTTGGGTTACACTGAATTAGGGAATGATGATTTCAAGTTATAATATTCAATATAATATTCAAAGCAGGAGGAAATAAGAAATCAAAGATAACTTAAGGACAAGTACTAAGTAAGAAATCAATGAGCAATTGATTGTTTTATGATTCAACAATATCAAATTTTGAAAATTTTGTTTCCAAAGACTACTAAATTCATAGTAAAGTTTTTCTGGATGTAAGGAAAAAAATCATTTCTAAACGTAGCTGTTTTGTTGGGAATACCCTTCCTATTTAAACTTTAAAGTGGCCAGGTTTCAATTGTTAGGTGTCATAGGGTGTTGTTTTTCTATCCTCCCTCCTGAAGATAGCTAGAGTTATATTTGGATTTTTAATATAATGCATAAAAATAAAATTATAGAGTTGAAATAAATGAAACAGCACCATACCTTTATTTATTCAACTTTGAAATGCTCTGGTTTATTCAGTTCACCTAGGAATGGAATCCATAATCAGCTAGCTTAATTGTTACCACAGGTGTGAAATAATTTCATATTATTTTAGTATACATAGTGTATTAATAATTCTTTAAGTATAATTAATATGGTATGGAAGAGGGTTTTAAATCAGTAATGAGAACATGAGAGATAATCAGCAGTAGCAGATCTATGTGAATGGATAGGGCATCAGAAGGTCAGAGATGAATGTAAGAATGCATTCTCAGTGTCAGATTTGTAATTAAGTAAAAGCACCTTAAAATCAACAAGGGATTTCTCTGGGTACCTAGGAAGAGATGTGGGGCCATGAGTTACATTGATACAGAATCAAGAAAAATCTAAGCTGTCATGTTCATTTGCTGGATCCTATCTATGACACTCTCTGGGACACATACAAAGCTGAAATACTCTTGTCAAACCTGGAGTTAACAAAAGTGTTTTAATTACATAAAATTACATGACACACATTATGGAGGCCATTATCTAGAAGAAAGACTGCAGTTGAAAAGGAGTGCTAAGCAAACTAGTCTTTCATAAGCCTAACCAGAAAACCAGGGTCTGTTAATGAAAAAATCATCCTGAGGACAGTCTATTATCACTGAAAAACATGGCATTTGACCACTGCCTTGTGTGGCTTGTCAAGGCACAGGCTGTGTTGGTCAGATGTAAGATTACTCGAAATGGAATCCGATTCAAACTAGAGAACAGTGTCACCAGGCATGGTCTGAGCATGACTATGGACTTGATCTCTGTGACACCTACAGCAGGAGTGATGGAGGCAGGCCATCAATAACTGGAGGGAAGCAGAGCACTCGCACAAAAGACAAAAATGGACACAGGAAAACATAATGCAAGTATTAAAGAGGTATCAAGTGGGAGCAAGAGTCAGATAGGCTATGTCTACACTTGCACTTTTAAGTCGACTTAGTGTGTCTACACTTAAAATTAAAGTCGACTTAAAGGGAAACTTACAAAGTCGACCTAGAGCGTCCACACTGGATGCCCTAGGTCGACTTTGTGGGGCTAGGGGGACCTTGGGCAGGTCCACGGTGGCAGGGGGGGCACCCCCTGTGTGAAATGGGGCAAAAGGGGACAGGGACCCTGGCTGGACAGAGCCCTATGTGTCATGCTGTCTAGATTTAAGGTAGCATTTATGATATTATTTTCAATGGATATCTCATAAATGCTATAATCCATAGGAACTATGTCATGTTTGGTATCAATAGAAAGGTAGTAGTTTGCTGGGAATGATTATATAGCTTATGTCTAGGAATTCTATTTCAATTAGAAGATAGGAATTTGATGTTATATCCATACTTTAACTTGTGTCATTCTGGAGAAATGTCTTAGACGGGAGGGTGTGAACAACCATTGTTTCCTTAATGTTTAGGAATTTTCCAAGGATAATGGTCCCAGGAAGTAAACTGATGAACCATTAAGGACACAAAGAATACAACCATTGTGTCCTAATGGCTCATCAGGTAACTCCCTAGGACCATTGTCCTGGCACATTCTTAAACATTAAGGACACAATGGTTTTAACATAAGTTAAAGTATGGATATAACATCAAATTCTAACTTCTAATCGAAATAGAATTCCTAGACATAAACTATATAATCATTCCCAGCAAACTACTACCTTTCTATTGATACCAAACATGACATAGTTCCTATGGATTATAGCATTTATGAGATATCCATTGAAAATAATATCATAAATGCTACCCTAAATCCAGACAGCATCACACACAGGGCTCAACTTAAGGAAAGTGTAGTGTAGGTGCAGGGTAAATTAAGCTTGCTTAAGTCGACTTAATTTACAAGTGTACACGCACCCTGAGTGCCCAGTGACAGGGTCTGGAACCTATAGGGAAATATCTCTGGAGAACTCTAGACCTGGGGTTCGCTGATTTTTGCATGCAGTGTTTATACTGACAGACTCTTGAGGAGTTTTTTGGCCAGTCAGGCAGGCTGGTGTGTCATGGAGCCAACATACAGCTTAGCAACTGCAAACCATACCTAGGGATTCAACATTTCTCCACTCAGCCAAGCAACATGTAAATCCCTTTAAAAACCTGTCCCCAATTGCCTAACCTGGCTCCTTGAACTTCATTAGCAGCTTCCTTCCAAAGATCCCAAATCACTTAACAAAAATGGACAAATATTATTAGCTAGATTAAATGGCATGCTAATGTCACACATGGCTAGTCTGAGCCTTTGCTTTGCCCTGGGGGGGGGGGGGGCAATATGTGATTACACAAACAGAGGAGGAACCCAGGGAAGGAATTATGACTTGGAGTAGTAATTCCTTCAGTGTTCCTGCTGTCATTTGGGTTGAATAAATTAACTGGCACCAATGAGAGGCTGTAGTACTTCTTTTGTGGCAGTTCTGTTTACTGGGGCATACGGGTTGTGCAGTGCTTTTTTTGTGATGGTGCTCAGTGGTACTGAGTACCAGCACCTGTTTTTCACAGCGATGCAGCCCTGGCTCCTGCTGCTGGCGTCCCCAAGTACTGGCATCTTTTTTTTTTTTTCTGTTTGTTTCACAAAAAAACACTGGGGTTGTGAGCCAGGGAGAAGGATGACAAAGGCAGGGCTCTTTCAACTTCCCACTCCATGACCAGCTGCTGAGGAGGACACGTTAGGCAACCCTTATGCTCCAGCCAGGCTGCAGTTGGTGCTAACAAGTGCTGGTTCTTGCTCTCTTGTCGGGATGCATTAGGACACTTGGAATTGACAAATATACAAAGTCAGATGCCAGATTATCTATTACAAATATAAAGAACATGTGTTTCTGAAGTGCACATCTGCAAACTCCTATCACTGCCAGCCCACAGCTAGATCCATTGCTAACAAAATGTTACATGGAGCACAGCTGTTCTTAATAGCTTGGCAATTTTGTCATAAAGTTACCTCATTACCTTCAGGAATCACAAACTTTTAATAGGAAATGCCTTAAATATTAATATAATATTGCATATTTATCTGAGGCAAGTTGCAATGATTTATGCAACCACAGTAATCTTTACACCTAGTTTTTAGACTTGTAAAGCATTTTACAAGTATTAAGCCTCACAACATCTCTGAGAGTCAGTAAATGAGTATCAGGTGAACATGTTTTTTCACTCTTGTATAATTTTAGAAATCTGATGAAAATGTACTCAGGAGCTCTGACACTTAAGTACAGAAGCATTAGCTGGCAGGGATTGCAAGGACAGTCATGTATAACCCAAAGTATGGAAATTGACCCGGAAGCCAGATTGTTTTCTAATACCCAACCTGAGTGACTTCACATGAGTTTCCGTGTCCTTGACTCTCTTCTTTTCCATCAATGTGGGTGGTGAGGCAAATATTTCCTTTCTGCAACTTCTCCTTGTTCCATTACTACTCTTCTCCTCTGTAAATTGAAACTGGCTCATCTCAGCTGCATCTGTAGGAAAGAGCATTTCATCATGAGCTGGTTTCAATTTACAGAGAAGAACAGCAATGGAACAAGGAGAAGTTGCAGAAAGGAAATTTTTGCCTCACCACCCACATGAATGGAAAAGAAGAGAGTCAAGGACACGGGGTCATAAGAAATGCTTCAAAGATCAAGGACAAGGGAGGAAATAGGTGGGTGTAGTGAGGTGGTGTGACCTCCCTCCCTAACCAAGTGGGTGGCATCAGACCAACCTCATCCCTCCCACTGGAACCAGCTGGATGGGGCAGGAAAGCAGAGCCTTTAGCTTAGTTGGAGGAGAGGGATACAGTTGCACCCCATTAGCTCCAGGCCGCTGATTCTGCTGCCAATCCCAGAGACACCCTGCCCGGAGAGCAGCCTGTGCCTGCGGGGAAACAATTGGGACTGCCTCAAGCCTACAACTGTTGCTGGATCAATGACGTCCCATGGACCCAGGAACAGCCAAAGAAGAGGGTAGGTAGCCCAGAGGCAGCTGATGCAAGTCAGGCTATAGTGTTGTCAGAGGCACAGTCAAAGCATTATGGCTGGATTAGATATCAGGTATCATTAGGTTTCATCTTAGACAGGCTGTTAAAATTATAAAATAATAATTATAAAAATAATAAGATTTTCCAGGATGGAATCTCTCCAGTTTATAAACAGAACTAAAGCAAAGCAAAGAGAAGACAACTTTCCATTTACTTCTTTTATGCTTCTGTTGATCATGACAACTGGTCTTGTGTCTTGCAAGTTGTTCAATATTTAAATTCCATCAATACAAAAAGTGTTGGGATTATAGTCCTAAAAATTTTGTTCCTTCTGCAGTCATAACTAATAAGGAAAACCAAGAAGGATTTTTTCCTGTGATATATATTATGTGTGTACAGTTGACATAATTCATTGGCATGCTTCATGAGAAAAGAAAGCCTGTCTGCTTTCACCAGGCAATTTCAAACTTTTAGGGTATATTAGTATCTCTGTTGTTCATTTGGAATAGGTGAAGCCTTTCTTGGAACCAAAAACCATATATATAAAACTAGTTGATGTACCTGCAATAAAGCGTAATGATAAATGACAACAATCATACTGGAATTCAGAATCTACAACAAATAATCAAACACTGAATGAACCTGACAGAAGACCCTTAAAATGTTGACAAAATCTATTTGGACAAACTGAATGTTTATAACAAACCTAATGATTTCATCAGTCTTAATTATTACTGTGGCTTGGTGAAAGACTCAAATGCACTACAAGTAATGAAGAACATGTCAAACGTTTGAAGAGGAACAATTAACTTCTGCCCAAATGTTTATTGTTTTGCAAATAATCAGAAACTGGAGAAAATGATGGAAATTGCAAGAGAAAGTCTATTCTATTCTCTGACCTATACCAAAATGATTCCCTTATACAGCAGGTTAGAGTAATAGGCTGCGTCTACACTGGTAAATTAAGTCGACTTAAGCTTGCTTAAGTCGACTTAATTTACCCTGCGTCTACCCTACAGTTTCCTTAATTCGATTTAAGCAGCTTGCTTAAGTCAACTTGAGGAAAATAAAGTCGACTTAATGAAAATTAAGTCGACTTTATTAAACCACCTTTTCATTCAATTGAAGGATTAATTCGACTTTTTAAAGTCAAATTAAGCCAGGGTAGCCCTGGGGTACACTTAATGTTAAGGAAGCTCCCACCTACAATGGGCCAAAGGGAGAAACCTGATGAGCCATTAAGGAGACAATGGTTGTTCACACCCTCCTGCCTAAGGCATTCCTCCAGAATGACACAAGTTAAAGTACAGATATAACATCAAATTCCTAACTTCTAATCAAAATACAATTCCTATACATAAACTATATAATCATTCCCAGCAAATTACTACCTTTCTATTGATACCAAACATAACATAGTTCCTATGGATTATAGCATTTATGAGATATCCATAGAAAATAATATCATAAATGCTTCCCTAAATCCAACAGAGTCCTGTGGCACTTTTAAAGACTAACAGATTTATTTATCGCATGAGCTTTCGTGGGAGAAAATCCCACTTCGTCAGACGCTTTGAAGATAGGAAAGTTACAGAGTGGGAGGAAATAAAATGCAGGGGAGTGTATGACATAGCATCAGGTGTTTTGAATCCTAACACCTACTTTGATTTGCTGTTACAGCCTGACCTGATGCTATGTCATACACTCCCCTGCATTTAATTTCCTCCCACTCTGTAACTTTCCTATCTTCAAAGCGTCTGACGAAGTGGGATTTTCTACCACGAAAGCTCATGCGATAAATAAATCTGTTAGTCTTTAAAGGACTCTGTTGTCTTCCTACAATAGACTAACACGGCTACCCCTTTGGAATTTCCCTAAATCCAGACAGTGTCACACCCTGCCCTCATGCCCTGCTAGGGTCCCTGTCCCCCTTTGTCCCATTACACACAAGGGGTGCCCCCCTGCCACTGTGGACCTGCCCAAGGTCCCCCTAGCCACACAAAGTCCAGTGTGGACACTCTAGGTCAACTTTTTAAGTTCTCCTTTAAGTCGACTTTAATTTTAAGTGTAAACACACGAAGTCAACTTAACCAAGTCAACTTTAAGTCGACTTAGTTAAAGTCAACTTAAATTAACAAGTGTAGACATAGCCATAAATTCTAGATCTATATGCATTGTGTGGTCTATTTTCATACTAGAAACTTTTTTTAAATAAAATTTAATTACTGTTAAATTATTAAAATAGAGGAAAATATTCAAACATGATTGGTAAATGTTGGTAAATATTGATTTCACCATACACATAGATCAATTGAAAAAAGATTTCCATCTCTAATAATAAAAAATTCACAGATAGGCAAAGCAAAATTCTGTCTGAGAACCTGTTAATTTGATTTAAAGATATTCACTTTGTGTATTTTGATGTGATGTTGATTATTTATAGTTTAACAGTTTAAGCTTTTTGAATCTCAATGGCTACATTAAATAATTACCGTAGTTTCTGAGTCTTCCTATTATCTGATACCTCCATAATTTCCTGCACTTGTGAAAATTTAAAAAAATAAAAATGGGGAGGGAGCAGAATAATTTCAAATAACATTAATAATCAGTCCAATTTATATTAAAATAATGAATTCTGGCAAGGCTATATATAGCTATTAAAAATAATTGAAGAAAGATATCTTTGTAATATAATCCTAAATCCATCAACCTTTTCCTCCCTCCCATTCTCACTCTCCCCCCCGCCCCCAAGCTCAGCTGTTATGAGCTGGATTAAAATTTATGGGTTTAATTAAAATATCTCTAAAAATGATATGTAATTTTAAAACAGTTGTAAGATAGTTAAGGGGCCACAGCTACAATTCAAAATAGAGTCTGCCCCAGAAATGCATATCTGGGTGGAGGTTTCCATTGTATACTACTCTGAACAAGTAGGGTGTGTGTTTGGGTGTGTAAAAAGTCCAGCTCAGAGAACAGACAAGAAAATAGAGGGCTATGTCTACATTACAAAGTTAAGTCGACTTTGTTAAGTTGACTTTGTTAAGTCGATTTAAAGTCAACTTTATGAAGTAAACTTAGAGAGTGTCCACTAGATTCTTAACTTGACTTAGAGTTGACTTTGTAAAGTTGACTTAGAGAGTCTCCACTAGACTCTTAAGTCGACTAGCAAGGTCCCTGGGCTAGGGGAGCTGCAGCTTCTGGGGACAAGGGGAGCCACAGATCCCAGTGACAAGGGGAGCCCTGGCCTCCTGGGCACAAGGGAGCCATGTGTGGCTCCCTTGTCCCTGGAGGGGAGCCAGGGCTCCTGGGGAGAAGGGAGCCCCACCGGGCTCCCCAGCCCAGGCTGCAGCAGCAAGGGAAACCTCCACCACCCCAGACCAGGCAGTAGTGAAGGAAACCCCCGCCACCCCAGACCAGGCTCCAGTGGCAAGGAATTCCCCCGCTGCCCTGGCTGGGGCTCCAGTGGCGAGGGATTCCCCTGCCACCCTGGCCGGGGTTGCAGCCACACAGTTGGAGCCCTGGCTGGGCAGTGGCTTTTCCCTCACTGCTGCAGACCAGGACGGGGTGGCAGGGGTTTCCCTCAGCGCTGCAGCCCAGGCTGGGGAACCCCACACAACTCCCTTCTTCCTGGGAGCCACGGCTCCCTTGTTCTGGGGAGCCACTGTTCCCTTGTCCCCTGGGGGGGGGGAGCCCTGGCTCTCCCTGGGGACAACTTGTACAAGGGAGCCACGGCTCCTTTTGGGGACAAGGGAGCCATGCATGGCTCCCCGGCAGAAGGAAGCCACACGCAGCTCCCTTCTGCCGGGAAGCCATGCACGGCTCCCTTCTGCTAGGGAGCCCTGCAGGGCTCCCTTGTCCCCCCGCCCTAGGTCGATTTATGGAATAAGTTGACTAAGGGTGTCCACTCTGGCTTAAATCAATTTAAGAAATCAACTTAAGCCTTTCCAAGGTGTTATTAAGTCAACTTAAGCTTTTATTAAGTCGACTTAAGGAAGCTCTTAAGTCGACTTAATAAAAGCCCAGTGTGGATGCGGAGTAGTTTAGGTCGACTTAAGCATCCTTAAGTCCACCTAAGCTCCCAGTGTAGACGCACTTGAGAAGACTCCACAGTAGAGGAAGAAAGCTAAACAGAAATCTACACATGCAATGTGACCCTGAGAGAAGCCAGAAAAAGAGTGTATCCCCTGATTTTGGTTTTTGCTCTGTCTGGTGAAACAGGTCATTGTACATTCCTTGTAAATAAAAAAAGATCACAACTTAGAAAATACAAGATTCTGACATTGATCTCTACTCCAGATTGGATCATTCCTGAGGCCCAAAACATTGATGCATGATGCTTTGCTGTGGTACCAGTATAAAGATTTATCAGCATAAGTTTGGGTGGTTGCATTACTCACCTTAACTCATCTCAAATGTTGGGAAAGAACAGCTGGAAAGAAGCAATTTGTATGTTTTAGCTTGTGACTACCTTAAAATGTTCTCAAGAATTAATTGGAATTCACTGCAGACAATAGAGCACAAATGTAATATGTTACATGCAGGAAGTATTGCTGCACAAGTGAATGTGACATTCTGCATTGGCTGAAAATTCCAAGCAGACATCAGATTTAATTGTGTCAAGAACACATTTCAGTAATCCAAGATGGAGGTACAAAGGCATGAGTGAGTATGGAATAATCTGGACCTCAGAAAAAATCACAATCTTTTTGATAAGCACATATGGAAAAATAAACAAACGTACATTCTGGACTACAGTCGATAACTGTGTAAAACAGCTGTTTTGTGCAGTGATACTGAGTGTGGCTACATACTCAATTTTGGAAGGGGATGTTCAGGCTGCAGGTATAGATCAGGGGCCTTGGACTGCAGCAGTCTCTATGTCATATACTACTAGAGCGAGTTGAACATTTTTCATCAAAATAGCTTTTCAATGAGAACATTTCCATTTTTGTCAACAATTTTTGGTTTGTGTGAAAACAAAAATGAAAACTTTTCATTTTCTTCAAACTCATGTATGGGAAAGAATATATATTCCCGACAAGCTCTATATCATATTTGAATTTAAAAAGTTAATTTATTGTTAAATACCACTCCTGTAGCATGAATACTGAGAACAACACACTAAAAAGCAACCAAGGCTGCAAGAGGAGCTTTAGACTATGAAATTTGTCTCACTCAAGGGTGAAATTCATCACCGCGTAGAGAGCCAACACCAAGCCTTTCAAAGTTTTATGCTCCCAAAAAAGGTTTAAGTGGGACTTATGTGTATCATAAGCCTTATGTTGGATGGCTACTTAGAGGTAAGTTTCACCCATGGGTTTCGCACATCCATATGAATTAGCAGAATAAGAACATATATTTTAATTTCTTTAAGAAATATTTGAGGGGAGGAGGTGAAGGAAAAATAAGCGATCCTCTTTCCACTAGAGGTTTAACTGTTGCAAACATTTATAAAGCTATATACCAATACATGTAGGTGTTGCTCTGCAATGCAGGTAATATGGGTTACAATTTTTAAAGGAACTGTTTTGTGTTGTTAATATTCAGCAGTTCATATTCAGTTCAACAGCCGTGCCCCAACTTTCTTTTATTTTAAGCCTTAAAAGGTTGAATGAAAGATGAAAATATTCCCTCAAACAAACATAAACAAACTGAGCCATCAGATTCTGTAAACAAACACAGAAAACATTACTACATTAAAAGGAAAGAAGCATGTGATAATGATTGACAGGAGAAGCAAATTTAAAAATAATGCTGTAGAAGAACCTCACACCACCAGATTTCTCTTGAGTACTTTAAATGTCTGATCAGTATGAATTATGAATGTTTTCTGTTTTTGTTCTTTTCCTCTGTAAGACTGATCAGTGACCTGCCTAGCAAATTGCTAGCTGTGTTTGCCCAAGGACAATCTAATCACAAAAAATACGGATGCAGCATTTGTAAAATCCACACTCTTATCAAGGCTAAAGGGGAAAGGTCACAACTTTTACCACAGTAAAAAAAATTAAAGCACTTATCAGCCCTCTACAGGAGAGGACTCTGCTGTCTCTGCATTTGCAAGAAAAAATAATTTAGTCTCATCTCCTTTCATTGGGCTGTGTTCATTTTTCTAAAGAAAAATAAAAGGCTACAAGTAAACATAACAATGAAAGTCAGAAGCCAGGCAGTAATAAGCAAACTATTCATGATGAACTCTAAGCACTTCTACCCTTGCATTTTTTTAAAAATTTACAGAACTGCACAACAAATATAACTGAGGGGGTTATAGCCCATTAATCACTAATTTGCTATTATGAGCCACTTCTCAAAGGCAGACTGACACAGACAGGTGGACACTGGTTGGATGCAGGCCAATGGAAGGTGGCAAAGATCGCTTTAAAGCAACCTTTTTTCCCCCTTCAGAATCTGAGCCAGTTGGAGTCACTGTGGCTGCACCTACACTGGTAAATTAAGTCGACTTAAGCTTGCTTAAATTGACTTAATTGACCCTGCGTCTACACTACAGTTTCCTTAAGTCGACTTAAGCAGCTTGCTTAAGTCGACTTAAGGAAAATAAAGTCGACAATGAAAATTAAGTCGACTTTATAAAACCGCCTTTAAATTCGACTTAAGGCTTAATTCGACTTTTTAAAGTTGAATTAAGCCAGTGTAGCCCTGGGGTAGCCCTAAGTCACCTTAGGGTTACCCCAGGACTACACCAATGCCCTCCCTGTGGGGGGGGGTACAGGGGGAGCCTGGCATGTCCCCCAAAGGGCATGTGTGATGCTGGATTTAGGGAAGCATTTATGATATTATTTTCTATGGATATCTCATAAATGCTATAATCCATAGGAACTGTGTCATGTTTGGTATCAATAGAAAGGTAGTAATTTGCTGGGAATGATTATATAGTTTATGTCTAGGAATTGTATTTGGATTAGAAGTTAGTTTAGTTAGGAATTTGGTGTTATATTTATACTTTAACTTATGTGATTTTATTGAAATGGCTGAGACAGGCGGCTGTGTAAAACCATTGTGTCCTTACTGGCTCATCAGGTTACTCCCTGGGCCCATTGCACCTGGCACATTCCTTAACATTAAGGACACAATGGTTTTACACAGCCTCCTGTCTGGGGCGTTTCCACAAAATCACACAAGTTAAAGTATAGATATAACACCAAATTCCTAACTAAACTTTCTTCTAATCGAAAGACAATTCCTAGACATAAACTATATAATCATTCCCAGGAAATTACTACCTTTCTATTGATACCAAACATGACATAGTTCCTATGGATTATTATAACATTTATGATATATGAATAGAAAATAATATCATAAATGCTTCCCTAAATCCGGACAGTGAGATGGTGAGCGTGTTCTCTGATGTGCTGTGTGCCCTCCACCCACATTGAGTTTAATGAAATTGAAGGTGCTCAGCACATTCCATGACTGGGCTTTTATTGCTTCTGCATTAGGTTTGTAAAACATATTGAAGTTGATCCCAGGTCCTCAGCCATTTTCAGTTCAGTAGGTGTTCATCTCAACACTACTTGTCGAAGGCACTAATTTAATCCCATACTCTGTGGAGGTAAAACTTGTGGATTTTGTCCTGCTGGTTTTGTATCCAAGCTGTTGTTTTGCTAGCCTAGAGGTTTATTTTAACTGCTTCATGATTTTTTAATGCCACTTTCCTCTAATCCTCTTTCAATAAACTCAGCAGGTTAGCTTCCATTCAAGTAAAAGTCACAGCAGTCCAGAATTTCTGTTAAAACACTCTACACATTCAAAAATAAGCTTTTCAAAACTCATAGTAGAACTAGATTTGGATTCCTGGTTTGGAGCACACCATTCAGTACTTATTATTAAGAGACAAGTATCATTTAAAACAAAAATGAATTCTGTAAATCTAATAATTATCTTTCTGTTGGCATGTGTGTGGAATGCTTTTGCATACCAGTTTACTACACTTTTGTATTACATTATTTGCGATACTTATTAAAACTCTTACTTTTTTACACAAAGAATATCTCTTCAACAAAGGCCTTATTCAGAAGTAAACATATTAATGAAACAGATTTCCTGCATGTCACTTTCTGCTCCACTGAATTGTGTATGGAACTACCATGCATAATTTAACCAATGGATGGTAAAAAAAAACAACCCTGTCTCTCTATATGAAACATACCTATTTTACTATTCACTGGACTAGAGCAATTAATTTAAAGAGATTTCCTTTGGCCTGTTCCTGCCACAATATTTTCTAAACCTTCTTCCAAACACAGTAGAACACAATTACTAATCCTTTCTCTTTCAATCTGTGACTGAGACCTGATGAGGCCCAGAATCCCAGAGTCATGGGAAGGCATCAGGATCTAAAGCCGACATTCTAAAGAAATTAATTCTGGCTCTTCTGATTGAAGATGTGAGCCAAGTGTTATAGAAGCAGTTATGTGTTTCTTGATTTGCAGATAACTTCCATGAGAGGGAGAAGCAACACCTACAAGAGCCATCGACAAAGCTATCTGACTTGACACACTGCACCAGAAGATACCAGGAGACATCAGGCTACCTTAACATCTATTTTAACAATGCTAATACATAGAGAAGCCTGACTGGTTTCGGCTATATATTTGTTAGAGTTCAGTGAGGTCTAAGATCCTTGGCCTGAGGGGGAATCCAGTGTGCCAGTGTCATGGGGTACAGAGGGCCACAACCACTGGTCCAACCTCTGCTGCAGTGTGGCCATGGGAAGCCTGCATGTGAATCAGGGCCCCATACTCAGCCACTGGCATTCTTTCTGTATAAATAGGTTTACATGTGGAATTTAAACTGCTGTATCATTCATTTACACAAAATATATTGTGATAGCTATATTTTTAAAACACTGTTTCCATAAAACTTCTTACCAATAGTATTTTTAAACTGTCTCACCTGACCTCTGTACTTGAATGAAGAAAAAGAAAATTAACTTATTATTTTCTTTTCCTTTAGAAAATTGGTCTTAATGAAGAAAAGCACAACAGGAATATCTAATCCAGCCTATAACTAAGACTTTAACCTTTTCTGTTTACTGAGACACTCTAATCTCTACATTCATTTTAGGATATCATTAGTTTAAAAGATTAAACTTGGTTTAATATCCCTTATGGTTTCCAGCAGTCACCCAGCAATTCATTACTTTGCAGATTTTTTTTTGTGATTGATGCTATAAGGCACAATAGGCTGGATTCAGCAAAGAGATAATGAGTAGAGTTTCACTTCTGGAATATTAATGAACACATGGAATTCCCATTCATTAATATTCAAACACACATAACAAACCAGTAGCTTCAGAGAGAAGTAATGGACAACTAGCATTCAATTTTGTCTTTCAATGGAAACAAACACATTTCTAGATAACAGAACAATTTCATAATTATACAGTAAATGCTGGGGGTTTATTAAAAACCTACATTAAAATATATTTTTAAAGGAATCATTAATGTAACCTTGTATCTGTTTTCAGATTTTAATGACCAGAATCACTATTTATACAATAAGGGTCTGCTGGGCACTGGCCAGCATTGGTATACAGTACTTCCTAAAACACAGGCAGGGCAGTATTCATGGCCCTACCTCCTTTATCCCTACCTCAGAAGGCACTTGAAGAGATCAGTCCCTGCACTCAGGTAAATGTGGGGCAGGATGGGAAGTAATGTAAAGTTAAACATTACTCCCCAACCTCGCAAGTTGGGAATTATAATTACATCCATAAGCACTTATTTAGGTAGCTTGATTTTCATAGGTGCTGATTGCCTGCTGCTCAAACTATCTCCTAATTAAGTCAGTGGGAGCACTGATGGAAATCAGGCCAATATGAACATACCAACCTTTGTGTGAATGGGTCTTTGTCCAACTAACTGGACGAAAAGTTTAAGAGTTCGCGCACAGCAGGTGGGGACAAGGGGGAAAGTTAACAGTGATGGACAGATGAGGTCAGGAAGCATGTGGGACAATGTCAGGACAAGGTGCCTGCATAGCTCTTCTTGCTGACCAGAGCAGTAGGGAGTATTTATATCCTCTAGGCTTCCAGCATCAGCAGGGCCCATGCTGCAGTTCTCACTCATTGGAGTAGGAAACATTAGCATTGGGGGGAGAAGAAAAAATCAGATCCCTTTTGGAGAATGTTAATTCATGGGATAAACTCACTTTTTGGGAGTATCCACAGGGCACCAGAATATCCTAGGTTTTCCATGGAGGTTAGTGGAAAATATGGATCCCGGAATGTGGTAATCATTAGAAGTTTATCTTCTCTCTACTACTAAAGATAAGATATTAAGAGGTGAATTCATGGAAATTTTATCATTGTGCCATAGAGAAACTATGACCAACAATATGGCAGGACAAGACGGGCGAAGTGTCCAAAACTGGCCAGAACTGGGAAAATTTAGAGGGAGCTTTTTTAATCTACACAGATGTTAATTCTCAAAAAGAAGGCCAGCATTATATAAATATACAGACAAAGCATTATACAAATATACAGACAAACAGGCATATTATACATTTTGTGCAAGGATAGCTTTAAGTATGATGGTAGTTTAGACTGAGGGCTACACCACAGGCTGCAGGATTCAATGGAACACCCTGCATCACTCACTTTGACTGCAGTGGATGACACCATGTACATACACACTGACAGCATCTTATTTATTGCTTATTAAACTCAACAGAGACCCAATGTTCTTGGGTAACATTTACTGGACTTTTAATGAAGATGGGTGTTTCTAGAGCAGCTGCAGATTCAATCAGACCTGTGAGATGTGCTTCAGGGCCCACACAGCCTATAGTTGCTACAGCAGTCTTTCAATGAAGGTCCCAATAAGATAGTAAATTGGGGGTGGATGGAGGTTAAGAAACAGGAAAGGGGGGCAGAGGACTTGGCAGTAGGGATAATGGAAAAAAAACTTTGTCTGAACTTAAGCTCAAAGTGTTACGGACATTCCTTTGGGATTACCCTATGTGACACATTTCACTGCCCATGATGTCATTATAGTGTAATTGTGTATTGTTTAATGTAAAACATATCAAATTAGACGTTGTGGGAATGCTCATGATGTACTGAACATTGTTATTATAGTAATATGTTTGTTGAAATGCCATGTGTATGGTTATGAGACTCTGTTCTGTGATATGCCCAAAGAGGTGTCCTCATAGTTTAAAACATCCAGGTAGAATTTTTGTGAATCAGAGAAGCAGTACACACCTCAGTAAGGCATACAGAGAATGAACTCAGCTCTGCAGCATTCCAAGAAGAAAGGACTGGTCTAGGTACCATCAAAGGGATCCTTCTTGGGCAGGTAAGATAATGCTCACTAATTCAGGTCAAAGCCACAGTTTGTCATCTGGACCGGAAAGGAAAGTGAAGCCCCAGAGGGAATAAGAAGCATTTTAAAAAGGGGAGACATTTTGCCATTCTCTCTCTCTCTTCCACCTACATCTACAAACACCACTGATTCAGTAGACGGGCCTGGCTGGAAAGGGATGCAGCCAGTCTGTGATGGTTCCTAGGGTTGCATATGGGACTGGGAGTACTGCCAGGGGTCAAACCATTGCATACTCCCATGAGTCACTCACTGAGTTTGGGGGCAATTTGTTTGATGGAGGCTGTTTCAGGGCTGCCCAGGAGTGGGAGTTCACACAGCAGAGCAGAATATGATTGGCTCTAGGAATGAGGAATTGGGGTGACGCAGCAATTCAACAGTCCAGAATACACTAGGAAAAGGTCACTCTCTAATAAGACATATCAGGTATATTTATGCGAAGAATTTTTCTTCGATAGGATTCCATATATGGGGGTGAGAGATAATGTAATGTCAAAAAAACAAAATGAAGTCCAAAAGAAGGGTCGGTGCATACTGTACAGGGGGGAAAGGGGGATTACACAGGAAATAAATGTTAACAGATTTGCAGGGCCATTCAGTCATTTACTTATGAAGAACCTCTGGGTTTCTCCCCTGAGCGTGGTTCGTAAAAAGACACCTGGTAAGTATCATTTGACCTACCTACCTACCACCTATCGTACCAATGGGACAGTTCAGTTAATGATATAATAGACCCTGTACTATGTTGAGTGCACTGTTCTGCTTTGATAAAGTTGTGCTTGATTAGAACCGGTGTTTTTAGCAAAATATGACATCATATCAAGTCGACTTTTCAATTATTGTCAGTGCATCCTTCTGATTTTAACTGTTAGGTTTCTGCTTTGACGTTCAGTTTTTTTTGATAATAATGTCCAATTATCCATCTCCTCCTTGGTGTTTGAAAAATTCAGTATCAGTTCAGAAGTCTCTTTTACACCAGGTGGTACACTATTTGGATGACATCTTGTTCGCAAACAGGAGTGTTCCACTGTACTGGCCTCATTCACTATCTAGACACCCCCTGGATAAGATGGGAAAATTTCTGGGACTGATTATCAAGACTAGAGAATCAAAGATGGTTACATAGAGGGAGCTACAGTACATTATTAAGCATTTGAACTTTTCATGCTGAGTGATGATCAGGTTGTCAGCTACCATGGTAGGAGTAGCAAAGCCAACGTATTTTATAAACATTATTATGATATATGCAGAAATGGCCTTCAGGCTGGATACAAAAAATATAGTAAAAGTTAAAACATTACTGGATTTTGCAAACAAAAGTGTGTTTTTTGAGATAAATACAGTTTTATTCATAGGAACAATTGTCATGTCTGCACATAAAAATTATATATTTGCAAATGTTAGTTTGGTGAACTAGACACAGATCTTGGTGGAAAACATGCATTTTGTATGTGCACTTGCAGTAGTTTTCTATGAAAATTAGTGTAACCTAAAACAGAATGCACATTTTTCCTTTTGTACTTAAATACTTGATATTTTAAACATCATGTCTTAAAAGTGAACAATAAAAACCCCAGTTAGGGTGTACTATAAATAAAGCTTTAAATAACAAAAAAGACCTGTCAGGATCTAAAACAGGCTCTTATTTTCATAATTAATGTTCTCAAGTCAAGCTTGTTTTCTGGCTTTGCCTAATATTCAAATGTTAATAGAGCTTAATAAATATAGACAATATATCATTTTCTTCTTCAAGGAATATTATGATGATAATTATGATGTACCCTTGGCCAAAAACTTTGTGTATTCTACATTGAGAATCCTTAATGTTTATTTTACTCCACTCTTTTCAAACTGCACATTTGCTGTTTTGCAGCATAAAAGCACAAGTCTCAAATAAGCTTTATAAATATTCCACAGTGAATATATATGATAGTTATCTTCTTATTTTTATATTTCAAATATTAGAAAGTAGGCTCTTTAAAACTATATCTACAATTGGACTGTAAACAAAGGATTTGAATTGTGGTAGAATTTAATTTCCAAATCCATTTTGTGGGCTAGGATTGTTTGGGACCTTATGAACTAAATTTTGTCTGGTTTGTATTTTCTTCTAAAAGGGACTTTCAGTGATATAGTAAGAAATGTGCTCTGTGAGGTGCATTAAGAAAAAACTGCCTGAAAGTACTACAAAGTCAGGGAGATAAGCATCTGATAAGAAGAAAGCTCTCTTAAAACTGAGGAAAGCAGCAATGAGTTATTGAATGTGATGGTGGGTGGCAGATTTAAGATGAATAAACCAGACAGGTGATGAAAAGAGCATGGCTTGTTTGCCATAACTCTGTGAAAACAGCTCCTCCAAAATTTGGTGTGGCTCAGGACCAGTGAGGTCTGCTGCAAGCACATAAGTACTTGGGACTAAAGATCAGGTAGGCCTTTACATTTTTTTCATGGTAAATAAAATTTGCATTCTAGGCAAATTTTCCAAAGCTCACACACTTCTTATTTTTCTTCAATAAGTACTCAATTCAGAGCTCTGACTGGTTTAAAGCATCTTCCCTCCTTGTACTACACACACTATCAGCTGCAACAGAGTCTTGTGGCACTTTTAAAGACTAACAGATTTATTAATCGCATGAGCTTTCGTGGGATTTTCTCCCACGAAAGCTCATGCGATTAAT
>ML685895.1:417537-477159 GCA_007922175.1 Pelusios castaneus
ATTTTGTGAAGTACTTCCTTATTTTTTATTTAAATATGCTGGCTATTAATTTATTTGGGTGATTCCTGGTTCTTTTTATCTGAAGTTGAAAATAATTCTTCCTTATTCACGTTTCACATACCATTCATGACTTTATAGACCTCTATTATATCCCCCTTATTCCTTTTATAAGATGAACAGTTTCAGTCTTTTTAACCACTCCCCATATGGAAACTGTTCCAACCCCTAATTATTTTTGTTGCAATTCTCTATATATTTTTTGAATTCTAATACATCTTTAATGAGATGAGGTGACCAGAACTACAATCAGTGTATGTGGTGTGGGCCCACCATGATTTTATATAAGGGCATTATGGGTGCGTCTACACTTGTAAATTAAGTTGACTTAAGCTTTCTTAAGTCAACTTAATTTACTCTGCATCTATACTACACTTTCCTTAAGTCGACTTAAGTAGCTTGCTTAAGTCAACTTAAGGAAAATTAAGTCGACTTTATTAAACCTCCTTTAAAGTCGACTTTAGGCTTAAGCCAGTGTAGACACAGAGTAGCCCTAAGTCAACTCTAAGTCGACTTAGGGCTCTCCAGGACTCCCCCACTGCCCTCCCTGCCAGGAAGTGGCACAGGGAGAACCTGGCAGGCCCCCCCACAGGGCAGGGGGGGTCCTGCCAGGGTCCCTGTCCCCCTTTGCCCCTTTGCACCCAGGTACAATGGGGCAAAGGCTGAGCCCCCTGGCACTTGGCAAGGGGTCCCCCCTGCCACCGTGGACCTGCCCAAGGTCCCCCTATCCCCTACAAGTCGACCTAGGCATCCAGTGTGGACACTCTAGGTTGACTTTGTAAGTTCCCCCCAAGTCGACTTTAAATTTAAGTGTGGACATGCTAAGTCAACTTAATAAAGTCGACTTTGTTCAGTCGACTTAGCTAAAGTCGACCTAAATTTACAAGTGTAGACATAACCTATGATACTTTCTGTCTTTTTATGTACCCCTTTCTTAATGGTTACATAACATTGTTAGTTTTTTTGATTGCTGCTTCTCATTGAGCAAATGCTTGCAGAGAACTATCCACAATGACTCTAAAATCTCTGTATGTATAGTTGGGATTATGTTTTCCAATGTGTATTGCTTTCCTTTCACAAACACTGAATTTCATCTGCCATTTTGTTGTGCAGTCATCCAGGTTTGTGAGATCCCTTTATAACTTTACATAGTCAGCTTTGGACTTAAATATCTTGAGTGATTTTATATCATCTGCATACTTCATCACCTCACTCTTTATCCAGTGCTTAATTTGTGCCATGACTTGCCAGCACTGATGTCAATTCTAGGCTTTGCAGTTCATAGCCCTGGCATCTCTGGGCTTTTTGATTCAGTTATGAAAGTAAAAAGAATTGCATGAGCCCCAGCACCTCTTTCATTACAAATTAAATTGTGTGTTTATCCCTTTTTCCAAATAATTTATGAATATGTTAAACAGCACAGATCCCAGTACAAAGCATTGGGGGACACAGCTACTTGCTTCTCTCTACTGTGAAAACTGACCATTTATTCCTACCCCTAGTTTTCTGTCTTTTAACCAATTCCTGATCCAGAGGAGGATCTTCCCTCTTATTCCGTGACTTCTTTTTTTGCTTAGGAATATTTGGTGAGGAAACTTGTCAAAGGCTTTCTGAGAATTCAAATACACTGTATGCACTGGATCACCTTTGTTCATATGTTTGTTGACCCCCTTCAGAATTCTGTGAGCCGAATTGTTTTTTCCACAACATACTGTGTCCATTTATGTTTCTGTTAATTACATTCTTTATTATAATTTAAGACAATTTGCTTGGTACTGAACTTAGGCATACTGGCCTGAATTTACCAGGATCAGCTCTAGAGCTCTTAAAAAAAAGTTATTACATTAGCTATCTTCCAATCATCTGTTACATAGGCTGATTTAAATTATACTTTACATACTCCATGTAGTACTTTTGCAATTTCATATCTCAGTTTCTACAGAGTTCTTGGGTGAAAACCATATGGTCCTGTTGACTTATTATTGAGTAATGTATCAAATTGTTCCAAAACCTCCTCTATTGACACCCCAATCTAGTGCAGCTCTTCAGGTATGTCACCTCAAAAGAATGGCTGAGCTATGGGAGTCTTCCTCACTTCCTATGCAGTGAAGATAGATGCAAAGAATTCATTTAACTTCTCTGCAACAGCCTTTTCTTCCATGAGTGCTCCTTTAGAACCTCAGTTCTCCAGTGGCCCCACTCAGGGCTTGTTTTCGCCTACAACACTGCAGTGAAGTGAAGATGCTAATACACCGATGAGAGTGTTAATAGACTTTCCTGAGCTCTCCTGTCAACACTGAGCTGTTTACACCAGGAGACAGGTTGGTAGAACTACGTCACTCAGGGGTCTGGATATTTAACATACCTAAGCCACGGAGGGTGCGTCTACACTTGTAAATTAAGTCGACTTAAGCTTGCTTAAGTCGATTTAATTTACCCTACGTCTACACAACACTTTCCTTAAGTCGACTTAAGCAAGCTGCTTAAGTCGACTTAAGGAAAATAAAGTCGACTTAATGAAAATTAAGTCGACTTTATTAAACCTACTTTTAATTTGACTTTAGGCTTAAGTTGACTTAAGCCAGTGTAGACCTGGAGTAGGACTCCAGGACTCCCCCACTGCCCTCCCGGCTGGGGGGGGGGCACAGGTAGATCCTGGCATGCCCCCCACAGAGCAGGGCAGAGCCCTGCCCATCCTGCCCCTATGCCCTGCTAGGGTCCCTGTCCCCCTTTGCCCCATTGTACTCAGGTACAATGGGGCAAAGACTGAGCCCCCTGGCACTGGGGAAGGAGTGTCCCCCCTGCCACCATGGACATGCCCAAGGTCCCCCTAGCCCCTACAAGTTGACCTAAGTGTCCAGTGTGGACGCTCTAGGTCGACTTTGTAAGTTCCCCCCTAAGTCAACTTTTTAAAGTGTGGACATGCTAAGTCAACTTAGCTAAAGTCTACTTAAATTAACAAGTGTAGGCATGGCCATAGTTATTCTGATATAAATTCATAGCATAGACTTGGCCTAATTGTTTGGCAGGCTTTCTGCTTCTGATGTACTTAAAAAAAATTGCTCTTGTTTTTGTGTCTTTTGCTAATTGCTCTTCACATTCTTTTTCAACCTGTCTAATAAAACTTTACTCTTGACTTGTCAGAGGTTGGTCCTTTTTATTTTCTTCATTAGGATTTGACTTCCAATCTTTAAAATATATTTTTTTGGTCCTCGGACTGTTTTGTTTTGTTTCTTTTTTTATTTGTTACACATTTAGGGTGAGCATCTATTACAATGTTTTTAAAAACACTTATATGCAGCTTGTGGGCATTTCACTCATATGATCCATTTAATTTCCATTTTATTGGCCTCCTCATTTTTGTGTAGTTCCCCTTTTAGACAATAAATTCTGAGTTTCTTTGGTATTTTCATCACATAAGGATATTAAATTAATTACATTATGATCATTAATAACAAGCAATTCAGCTATATTCACCTCCTGGAGCAGATTCTTTATGACATTTAAGACTAAATCAAGAACTGTCTCCCTCCTTGGGGGTTCCACGAATAGCTGCTCCAACAAGCAGTCATTAATGGCATCTGGACATTTTATCTCCTAATCCTTTCCTGAGGTGACATGTACCCAGTGAACATGGGGGATAGTTGAAATCCCTCATTATTATCAGATCTTCTTTGTTTGTAGCCTCTCTAATCTCTCTGAGCATTTCACAATAAACATCTTGGTGGTCCCTAATATATTCCCACTGCCATACTCTTATTATTTAAATGGAAATTTCAATCCACAGAGATACCATGGTACTACTTAATTCATTTAAGCTTTTTTTCTATATTTGCCTATGCTTTTGTTAATATATAGAGTCCCCACGAGTGCAACCTACTCTGTCATTCCTATATATTTCGTACCATTGGTAATAGAATAACCATTTAACTATGGTTATTAGATGTCTTACTGAGTAACTGTGTGATGTTCTCCCCCTCACATTTTTTCTTAGAGACGTGAGTTTTAGAAAAAATGTTGGCAACTATTTTCCATTGTAAAATGTCAGTCTAATACAATTGAAACACTTTATGAAATCATGAGACGTTCACTGAAATTTAATTTCAGAGGCAAACTGAAGAAAATCTTCCTATTTCAATATTTTCAGAATGAAGTACTTTATTTTTTTTTGTTTTGAAGTTACTTTCCCTTTTATTTTAAGTTTGTGTTGCATTACAGCACTATATAAAACATGCAGAATGTCAATTGAAACAAACTATTTGTTTGATCCAAAGTAATTTTTTTTCTTGAAATTTTCCTTTATGAAGAATTTTAGAATTTTCAGGAATTTTTTTACAACTGGAAACAAAGCCAAATTAGGAAATCTAGAAATCCCTGACAACACAGATTTCTCATCTTCTCCTGAGCTTTATTTATGACTTTTATTTGCAGTAGGGTGGTGAATTTAGGCTGAAAGTTTTTTGGGGGGTAATGACTACAGTTTTATTTGTTGTTTTTTTTTTTCAGCCACAGTAACAATGATTCAGTAGTAGCCAATTAACATAATTTTTAATCTTTATTGGAAATGTGGTATGCGTGGGCCTGACAGATTCTATCTGGCCATGATGGAACTGAGCTTTAGAGTCAAGAGATGGCTCAAGAAACTTGAGCCCACAAAGGTCAGACCCTTCACTCCCAGGAATGGCCTGCTCCACCTCTACTTCTTTGGGGCCCTATGACACTCCACAAGAGTAGGAAGGAGGCAGGATCATTCACTCTTCCACCATATTAGCCCATGTTGAGGAATTAATGGACAGGAAGAAACAGGGATGTAACTCCATACTGGACTATAATAGTAGGTGCACTTCTTTAGGCACCAGGGATACCTCACTGTGCTGCCCCTTTGGTGCTTTGATTCTGCATATCTCTTACTCTGTGCTGTGCTTTAAATTCATGACCTGGTTGCTTATATACACACACACACATCTCTCTCATATATATATTTTACAGGTATTCATACATATATATATGACCCAATTTCTGAAAATGCTGAGTATCTGCTACTCCCTTAGACATCAGTGGGATTTGTACATGTTTAGCCCTTCTGAAAAAAAAGCCTATACATATATGAATACATATTTCTTCATTATTAAACAACTGAACAAGAACACAAGTCTATTGAATTTTGTAGTCTTCTGACAGCTGTGAGCAAATCATGGCAAGATTAAGAATGGCACATTTGAGTGCAGATATTTTAGAAATTGTGATTTGATTACCCTCAGAATGCTAATTCATGACAGTGTGCCTAAAGATAAAGTACTTGCCAGTAGAATTCATATTTAGATTTCATCAGTATGTACTGGTTAATTAACTGATTGTTACAACTGTTTAAAATATAAATTCTGCTATACATCCATAAGTTGCTTAACATGAGGAGCAAGGCATATTTGCTTCGACTAAATGGCAAACTCTCAAGGATAATACACTTCCAGTAGTATTTCTTGAGTTAAAAAGTATGAAAAATGTGCTATTCTGCAAATGCACATCTCAAGCTCCCCCCCACCCCACACCCGCACACACACTGTTTTTTGTTTTTTGTTTTTTTTTTAATTTTGAAGTGCTGATAGAACTATTAATGAACCTGTAGGAAATATTTGAGGGTAGGAGTTGGGTACAATGGGCCAAAAACCAGCCTGGGTGTAAGTGGACATGACCCCATAGGCCATAATGAAATGCAGTCACTTTCATTAGGTCTGAATTTGGCCCAGTGTGTTTATAGAATCAAATGTAACCTTAAAGAATGACAGATTAATTTTACACCTGCCATAATATCTGGAGTGATTTCCTGGAAGACATTGTAACAGGATGTGATTCTGCAAGTCATTATTTCCAGTAGATCCATTTCCATTTCAGCCAGTGACAACCAATGACACACAATAGATCCTAGAGGAATAAAAGGTAGGGGGCAGACTGTCTGAAGAATCTTAACTGACAGAAGGCATTACTCACACACTAGGCAATTTTGCTGGTGGCTGCTGATCAAACAGACAGCAGAAAGGCATCCAAAGATTGAAGATAACATCAATAGAGAATCCCTATGGGACATGAGAGGTGCAGTAAAGATGCTTTCAGTTTCTGAGAACTTGTTATGCAGTCAGGCAGCCACTTTGCTGCTACTATGATAAGTGTCAGGGCGGAAGTAAGAGCTTGAGATGCAGCAATATATTTGCAAGTTTCCATGTTCATGTAATCCCTATTTTAGGAATAGGGAGAGCCTGGAGCTTTAGCTGATTTTTCCAGGAAGAAGAAGAGAGAAGGGAGCAGAAAATAACATTTTTTTGCAATTTGCAATGGCTAAGTATTATTGCCCCACATACTCAAGGGCAAGTGAGGCACAGGACTACAGTCCCTTTCTGCATATGTGGAGGCTCCAGTTCTGAATTGTTGCAGTCTGGATCTTCTAGCTTGTCTAGATTTTCAGACATGTTCCGTTTGAGGTTGTTCAACCCTTACCAGATTTGTAATGCTCGTTTGCTTATTGTGATTTAAAGTTTTCTTTTAATGTAAGGTTGGGTTCAGAGTATAAAAGAAGCAACAAAATATTTTCTTTAGGACGTGTATTTGTGGAAGAGTCCATACCTAGAATGAGACCTTGATCAGTACAAGAGAAAATAATACCATCTGTTCATTAGATAATTAATTGTTTTTGTTTGTTTTATGGGCACATTGATGATGAAACAAATTTAAAAATAATAAATAGTGACTAAGGGCCTGGACCACTACTTTATTGTTTCAGTTTTAGAATCTGCTTTTACATTGACCTCTGTCGACCTGTACCCACATAACTTGAATAGAAATACACGTGTAAGGAGTCCATGGCAGAGCAACTCATTACATGATTCAGGTCTTAGCAGCATCATTGGAGTGATATCAGTATATAACTGAATTAATACAGTAATGAATCAGGCCCTAAAAGGGAAACAGAATAAAAGTTTTTGAAAGGCTTAATTTTCTCAAAATACATTCCAAATGAGTGCATATATACTACAGAGAAGCAGCTTTAATATCCACTTGTTTTTGGCAATGAACAAAGACTAACCTCATCCAGTGTAACTCTTCAGGTCTGGCATATGTGTATATGCCAATAAACTGAAATTTGGCACAGTAAATGCAACATTTTACTTTAATAGTTGTGTTTTAATAAATTTGTTGTGACTATTTTATAGTTGGTGATTGTTACTGTCTTTCCATTTATACTGACATCTTTTGAGAAAACAGCAATGTGGAAGGTTGTCTCTTTTAGTAAAACACATTCTGGTAGTCTGTGTTGGGAGGTGGCCCTGCACTTTTGAAATTACCACAGATTTTAGTTTTTCATTCATTGTAGTTGAGGAGCAATCCCTGACATATGCAATGTTTCCCTCTGATTCCCACCCAAATTGCTGCTATTTAAGGAAAAGGCCTTAGTACATACCTAGGAACTGCCAATAACATAGTTCAACTGTAATTTTAGGTAAAGGATCTGAAATTGTTTTAAGCAATCAAGTCAAGGTAGAATTTTAAAAAATGCATTGTTGACCAAGACTATATATATGGCAGTGCCCAACTTCATTGTGTGTTGTCCATATCTCTGCCAATTGGTAATAGGGCTTCTCGTATTCCTGAATCAAACCTGAATCAAACTCTCCTTTTATTCCTAATCAGCATAACAATAAAAAAATGCATGTCTCTTTATGTCTCTTTTATTTTATTTAAAATATATATCCATTGTAAGAGCTGATAATGAGATGAATTTAATGGTGATGCCCTCTCATTTTTCCTCATTAGGATTATTGCTTATTTTATCTTTACTCTTGCTGAAGAATTACTTTAGGGTTATAGCTGTCCTGCAATTCCTCTTCATTAAACTGGAGGAAACAGAAGTATGTAAAAAATCACATTGTGTCAGCAGTCTGGACGCAGCGTTTAATGGTTATAAATGGGCTATCACTTAAAATATTTCAAATTTTGTAACCTAAAACCATTGTATATTGCCAGCAATGTTTATATGTTGATACACTGTTTTTCTAAATGAGTTAAGGGTGCCCTTAATTTTAGCAGGATGCGAACACATTCACCTTTTAAGTTTAAAAAATAAGAAATGGAGTACTATTTCAGCAGAACTGACTGATAAAAGACCAAATCCCATCATTCTATTTGTCTTCTATCATAGTTTCATTTCTACCTGTAGCAAACTTTTTAAAACAACACAGGCCTATCTCTTGTCTTTTTCCAGTCTTTCACTTGAGTCTCTCTCTACAAGTTTCCTCGGTGTTTTCTGTGTAACCCTGCCTTCCTCTTGCCCAAAATTACAGTCTGTTCCTATCAAGAGTCTGTTTTATACTGAAATAATAAAGTGTTTATGGAAAGAACCCTTTCTGTTCTGTGTTTGCACAGTGCCTTACCAAATGAGGTACCAGTCTACAATTAGCGCTTTAGAGGCTAAGATAATACAAATAATAAATAATTACAAGGCTCATTTAAGTCAGTAGACATTTCTCCATTGATTCAATGAGCTTGGATCAGGCCCTAAATGATCCCTCAGGGGCTATGTTTCTAATTGCTTACCACACCTCTGCAGCTGCAAGTTCAAGACAGAACCAGTAAACCAGGGGGAAGAACATGTGATCAGCTGATAAAAATGAAAATTACAGTTGAACACACAAAACATTCAAAGAACATATGTACAAATAATCATACAAAATTCAGCCCATTCCAAGAGTTTCTTTACAGAACATCAACAAAATCCATATAAACCTAAAGTTCAAGGCTTTATTTCCAGCAGTCTAGAATGGCCATTTGATTCATCTCTACAAATAGTGTCAGTCCCTCTGGGTTTAATCCTAGGCTATGGAACATCAACAGAAAAAGCTCCAAGGCCTAAGTATAAGGAGAGACATTTGATGATGCTAGTGCTTCTATTTCATTACCTGTGCTATTAACAAAAAAAGCAGAGCAATGACAGCCTGCAACATCTTGCACAGGCAGCTCTAAGAATTCATGGCTCCGGTAAATGTACAGTGGAATCTTCAAAAGTGGTTGCCATTGGCCTAAAGAGCTCTTATTGAAGTACATGGTTAAATTCCCATTAACTTCAATCCTAAACAGTTAAGTGAATGCTGAGTGCCTTCAAAAACTTCACCCTAAACATTTATAGTTTATAATTTAATACAAGATTGTATTTATATGAATCATTTCATTGTAACAGAACTTCTTTTTCTTTTTATTGTTGACCTCCAGATCAACTTGTACGTCTCTAACTATGCAGAATATGTATGTTCTTAATATATATTTCCCAGATCCATTTCAATAAAATAATCCAGTTCCTACAAAATGATTCTGCTAACCACTCTCCCTTGATCATATTTGTATTGCTGTTGTCAGCCTTTTTAAAGGCCACAGGCCTGAGCCCAGACAGCAATATTCACTAATCAGATTCAACTGGGAAGTGTTTCCTATAAAGAGCAAAAGGAAAAAGGTTTGGGGTTGGGGGGAAGGAATTGCAGAGTGAAGCAGTAGAAAGAAGCAGTATCCTGGAGAAGTCCCTGGAGATTGGGAAACTTCAGGTGGAAAGCTCTTGGAGTTGTGACTAGCTAGAAAACCATCGTTGGAAGTTTTGTTTTGTGAGATTGTGGAGTTTGGACAATAAATGGAATCTGGAGAGAAAGGCTAAAAATTGACTTTGTAACTGGTAATTCCCCAGGCTAGTTAGGGTAGGTTGCCTGAATACACCAGTCTTATAAATTTAGTGTCCATGGAAATTGGCACATAAAATGAACAATAAATAATATGAAACAATATATGTGAGGCAATACCTTTTATTGGACCAACTTCTGCTGGTGAGAAAGACAAGCTTTAGAGCTTCCAGATGTGCATATGATTTATGGAAATTTGTGCCTGCTGTCTTCAGAACATAGATTTGTTAGTGAAAGAATGCAATCAGCTTTCAAGTGAACCTATAAGGCAATTTCTATACCATCCTGCACAGCCCTCAACATCACACTCATCCTCGCCACTTATCTTTGATAAAGCTCCATGATAGGAACAACATAGAGGCTCCATCAGAGTAGTGAAGTTCTGGATCAGCCTTCCAAGTGGAGCAGTGGGGGAAAAACTCCTAGCTGGCTTCAACACTGAGCTTTATAAGTCTATGGAGGGTATGGTACGATGGGACATTCTAACTTGGCAATTAACGGACCTCTGGCTAGTGGTAAATATGCCCAAAGGCCTGTGATGGGATGAGTTCTGAGATACTACAGAGAATTTATTCTTGGTGTCTGGTGAGACCTGAGGTGATTTTTGCTCACATTCTCAGGGTTTAGTTGATTGCCATATTTGGGGATGGGAGGGAATTTTTCACCAGGACAGATTTGCATAAGTCCTCAGTGTTTTGGGGTTTTTTGGGGGGTCTCCTCTGCAGTGTGGGGCACGGATCACATGCTGGTGGATTTTCTATACTTTGAAGGCTTTAAACCATTATTTGAGGACTTCAATAACTCAGTCATACGTTAGGGTTCTATTACAGGAGTGGGTGTGTCAGGTTCTGCAGCTTTTGTTGTAAGAGATCAAATTACAAGAGATCAGATTACATGATCATAATGGTCTTTTCAAACCTTAAAATCTATGAAATACTAGTTCCCCTTTCCTCACTGTCACAATTATAGTCACAATAAGAAGACAGATTAGAATAATAATCTGTGGCTTAATTCTTTATAATCCACTTTGAAAATATACATAAAACAACTTTTGCTAGGCACCTTCATATACGGGTGTACAAAAGAGGCAAGCACCTCTCATGTACTGGCCATAGTACAAGGCTTAAGAAACAAGCAATTAAGTTCCAAAGGGGTAGCTGTGTTAGTCTAGTTCAACAAAACAAACAAAAAGTCTGGCCGCAATTTTAAAGACTAATAAATGTATTTATCGCATGAGCTTTTATGGGAGAAAATCCCACTTCGTCAGTTGCTTGAAGATGGGGATCTTATAGAATGGGAGCAAAATAAATGCAGGGAAGTATAAATCATAGGATCAGGTCAGACCGTAACAGAAAATCAAAGCAGTTGTTAGAATTCAAACAGCAATTAGCAGGGAAATGGGTGCAAGACAAGGAAAGCAAAATTACATGTTGTAATGGGAAAAGAACCCATAATCTTTATTAAGCCCCGAGTTCACAGAGTTAAACCTAAATATGTAGTTTTTCTTTGAAGCTTTGATTTGTTATCCATTTGTTTGATCACAGCTATTAACAAGTCATCAATGGACTGAGCAGGGAGACTGAAGTGTTCCCCTATTGTTTTTTTAATGTTATTTCGTATGTCAGATTTGTGTCCATTTATTCCTTTTGTGTAGAGACTGTCCTGTTTGTCCAGTGCATAAGGCGGGGGAGGGGGACATTTCTGGCACATGATGGTATAAATCACATTGGTGGATGAGCAGATGAATGAGCCTTTGATGAGTAGCTGGCTTGATTACATTCTATGATGGTGTCCTTGGTGTAGATATGTGGATAGGGGCTGTGAACAGAGGAGTTGGAATGAGCCTTTAGGGTTTGAGTGAGTCTTTAAGGTTGTGGAGGAGTCCTGGGGGAGTTATAGTGCTTGATATTTGTATTTTTGTATGTGGTTTTTTTTTTTCTTTTCTTTTCTCTTGTTCAGTTTGCAGGGGCTGATTGGTGGAGAGAGATCAGCTGACCCCAGTTAGGGGTGGGACTTCCCTGCTGAGGGAGCTATAAAGGCAGCCACTCCAGCAGGCAGCAGCACACAGCTGCAGTGACAGTCAACAGGGAAGTTTGAGTGGGAGTTTGGAGGGGGAGTTTTGGGGAAGGGTGGGTTTCTTGTATTGCTTGTCTTGCGGTGGTGGGGTTTATTTTGTGCTGACTGGGATTAAGACAAGAGCTATGGCAGATACAGAGGCAACCATAGTGGACATTCAAGCTGGGGAAGCAACAGCAAGAATGGCAGGATATGGAAGCTGTGGAATGTACTTGATTTTGGAGGGATTGCCTCCAAGGACCTACGTGTGCATGAAGTGCTACCTCATTGGGTTGATGGAGGAGAAGGTTTGGGGATTAGAGATGCAGGTGAAAACTCTCATTGAGTTTAGAAGGAGTTTTGAACAACTGATGGAGCAGACAGGTGAGGATGTTTTAAGAGAAATGCCAGACCTGCAGATGGAAGCAGGACCATCAAATTGTGAAGCTAGAATACCAGGAGATGAAAGTGGCCGGTAGAAGCATGTGACTGTGAGAAGTCGGCAGAGGAAAAGACGGGCTAACGAAGGAGAAATAGAGCTCAGAAACAGATTTGCTGCATTAGCAAATGAAGGAGCAGAGCATGTAGTGACTGATGTTGGGAGTGCAAGGAAAATGAGAAGAGCAGCTAGTCCTATCCAAAGAGGGGATGAGCCAATGGAGATTCCTCCCAGTAAGAGCCCTAGAAGGACTCAGGAGAGGATGCAAAGGATTGCAGAGAAAAACATGAGCTTGCGACCGGAACGCAGCGGGGATAGGCTAGTGAATAGCACTGGTGCCAGGAAAAGGCAAGTGTATGTGATTGAGGACTCCTTGTTGAGAAGGACAGACAGGCCTATAACCAGAGCTGACCCCGAGAACAAAAGGGTATGCTGCTTGCCTGATGCAAAGACACGGGGTGTTGATCTGAGACTGAAGAGGATCTTAACGGGAGCTGTAAAGAATCCTTTGATTGTCCTTCATGTGGGTACAAATGATGTAGATAGATTCTCACTGGAATGTATCAAAGGTGACTATGCCAGGCTGGGGAGGACTCTCAAGGAAATAGAAGCTCAGGTGATCTTTAGTGGGATTCTGCCTGTCCCTAGAGGAGGACAACAAAGGTGTGAGAAGACCCTGATGATAAACAGATGGCTTAGGCAGTGGTGCTATAAGGAGGGCTTTGGCATGTATGGTCACTGGGAGGCATTCATGGACAGAAGACTATTCTCCTGGGATGGACTGCACCTGAGTAGGGAGGGAAATAGACTTCTGGGAGGGAGATTAGCACAACTGATCAAGAGAGCTTTAAACTAGAGAGCTGGGGGAGATGCCCGAATAATCTCCATGCCTGATATTAGTGTTGAGAAGGACGAAAATGAAACAAGAAAGGACACAGAAATAGGGAGCGACATGAGAGTTACGAGAAGGAGGAATAGTATAAATGCCAGTCTAGTGAGTGATATTGTCTGTGGAATGACTGTGCCGAATCAGGCAAAGAATGTGAGTGAGGCCAAGCAGCACAAACTAAAATGTTTCTAACGCGAGAAGCCTGGGTAACAAAATGGAGGAGCTGGAGCTACTGGTAGAGGAAGTGAGACCAGATATTATAGGGATAACTGAAACATGGTGGAATAGTAGTCATGACTGGTGTACTGGTATTGAAGGCTATGTGCTCTTTAGGAAAGATAGATATAAAGGCAAAGGTGGGGGAGTGGCATTGTATGTCAATGAGGAGATAGACTGCAGGGAAATTCAAAGTGATGGAATTAACAAGACAGAATCAATCTGGGTAAAAATCATGTTAGGGAAAAAAGCTACTAAAGTTTCTCCTGGAATGGTGCTTGGAATGTGTTAACAGACCGCCAGGATCTGATCTAGACATGGATAGGGACCTCTTTAAGGAAGTTAATACTACTGGGAACTGTGTGATTATGGAAGACTTTAACTTCCCAGATATAGACTGGAGGATGTGTGCTAGTAGTAATAAGAGGGCCCAGTTTTTCCTGGATGTGATAGCTGATGAATTCCTTCTCCAAATCGTTACTGAACCATCGAGAGGGGATGCCATCTTAGATTTAGTACTGGTGAGTAGTGAGGACCTCATAGATAAACTGGTTGTAGGGGACAACTTAGGTTCAAGTGACCATGAGCTAATTCAGTTCAAACTAATTGGAAGGATAAACAAAAATAAATCAGCAACCAGGATCTTTGACTTTAAAAAGGCTAACTTTAGAAAATTAAGGGAATTAGTTGGAGAAGTGGACTGGATAGAAGAACTCAGGAATGTAAATGTAGCAGAGGCTTGGAATCGCTTCAAATCAAAGTTGCAAGAACTATCTGAAGCCTACATTCTGAGGAAGGGGAAAAAATTCATAGGCAAGAGCTGTGGACCAAGCTGGATGGGTAAGCATTTCAGAAAGGCGGTTAGGAGGAAGCACAGAGCCTACAAGGAGTGAAAAGGAGAGAGATCAGCAAGGAAAGCTACCTTTTGGAGGTCAGAACATGTAGAGAGAGAGTGAGAAAGGCAAAAAGTCAAGCTGAGCTGGACCTTGCAAAGGGAATTAAAACCAATAGTAAAAGGTTCTTTAGCCATATAAATAGGTAGAAAACAAAGAAAGAAGAAGTGGGACCGCTAAAACCTGAGGATGGGGTGGAGGTCAAGGATAATCTAGGCATGGCTCAGTGTCTAAATAAGTATTTTGCATCTGTTTTCAATGAGAGTGAAGTTGAGCTGGGAGATAGAGGTAGGGAAGCTAAAGGGAATGAGATCATGAATGTGGAAATTACCATACCTGAGGTAGAAGCCAAACTTGAGCTGCTGGATGTGACTAAATCGGGGGGCCCGGACAATCTCCATCTGAGGATACTAAAGGAACTGGCTCATGAAATTGCCAGCCCTTTAACGAGGATTTTTAATGAATCTTTAAATTCGGGGGTTGTACCGTATGACTGGAGAATCGCTAATGTAGTTCCTATTTTCAAGAAAGGGAATAAAAATGATCCGGGTAACTACCGACCTGTTAGTTTGACCTCGGTAGTATGCAAGGTCTTGGAGAAAATTTTGAAGGAGAAAGTACTTAAGGCTATAGAGGATAATGGTAACTGTGATAAAATACAACATGGCTTTACAAAAGGGAGATCATGCCAGACCAACTTGATATCCTTTTTTGAAAGGATAACAGATTTTTTAGATAAAGGGAATGCGGTGGACTTAATTTACTTAGATTTCAGCAAGGCATTTGATACAGTTCCACATAGGGAGTTATTAGTTAAATTACAGAAGATGGGGATTAATATGAATATAGTAAGGTGGATAAGGAACTGGTTAAATGGAAGACTAAAGCGGGTCATACTGAAGGGTGAACTGTCAAGCTGGAGGGAGGTTACCAGTGGAGTCCCTCAGGGATCTGTCTTGGGACCGATCTTGTTCAATTTTTTTGTTACTGACCTTGGCACAAAAAGTGGGAATGTGCTAATAAAGTTTGCGGATGACACCAAGTTGGGAGGTATTGCCGATACGGAGAAGGATCGGGATACCATGCAGAAAGTTCTGGATGACCTTGTAAACTGGAGTATCAGAACATAAGAAAGGCCGTACTGAGTCAGACCAGAGGCCCATCCAGCCCAGTATCTGTCTACCGACAGTGGACAGTGCCGGGTGCCCCAGAGGTAGTGAACCTAACAGGCAATGTTCAAGTGATCACTCTCCTGCCATCCGTCTCCATCCTCTGATAAACAGAGGCTAGGGACACCTTTCTTAACCCCTTTCTGGCTAATAGCCATTTATGGACTTAGCCACCATGAACTTATCCAGTTCCCTTTTAAATATTGTTATAGTCCCAGCCTTCACAACCTCCTCAGGTAAGGAGTTCCACAAGTTGACTGTGAGTTGTGTGAAGAAGAACTTCCTTTTATTTGTTTTGAACCTGCTACCTATCAGTTTCATTTGGTGACCCCTGGTTCTTGTATTATGGGAGTAAGTAAACAACTTTTCCTTGTCCACTTTTTCCACATCAGTCATAATTTTATATACTTCTATCATGTCCCCCCTCAGTCTCCTCTTTTCCAAGCTGAAGAGGCCTAGCCTTTTTAATCGTTCCTCATACGAGACACTCTCCAAACCCCTAATCATTTTAGTTGCCCTTTTCTGAATCTTTTCTAGTGCTAGAATATCTTTTTTGAGATGAGGAGACCACATCTGTACACAGTATTCGAGATGTGGGCGGACCATGGATTTATATAAGGGCAATAATACATTTGCAGTCTTATTTTCTATCCCCTTTTTAATGATTCCTAACATCCTGTTTGCTTTTTTGACCGCCTCCGCACACTGTATGGACACTTCAGAGAACTATCCACAATGACTCCAAGATCTTTTTCTTGACTCGTTGTAGCCAAATTAGCCCCCATCATATTATAGGTATAGTTGGGGTTATTTTTTCCAATGTGCATTACTTTACACTTATCCACATTAAATTTCATTTGCCATTTGGTTGCCCAATCACTTAGTTTTGTGAGATCTTTTTGAAGTTCTTCACAATCTGCTTTGGTCTTGACTATCTTGAGTAGTTTAGTATCATCTGCAAACTTAGCCACCTCACTGTTTACCCCTTTCTCCAGATCATTTATGAATAAATTGAATAGGACTGGTCCTAGGATCGATCCTTGGGGAACACCACTAGCTACCCTTTTCCAATCTGAGAATTTACCATTTATTCCTACCCTTTGTTCCCTGTCTTTTAACCAGTTCTCAATCCATGAAAGGACCTTCCCTTTTATCCCATGACAACTTAACTTACGTAACAGCCTTTGGTGAGGGACCTTGTCAAAGGCTTTCTGGAAATCTAAGTACACTATGTCCACTGGATCCCCCCTGTCCACATGTTTGTTGACCCCTTCAAAGAACTCTAATAGATTAGTAAGACATGATTTCCCCTTACAGAAACCATGTTGGCTATTGCTCAACAGTTTATGTTTTTCTATGTGACTGACAATTTTATTCTTAACTATTGTTTCAACTAATTTGCCTGGTACCGACGTTAGACTTACCGGTCTGTAATTGCCGGGATCCCCTCTAGGGCCCTTTTTAAATATTGGCGTTACATTAGCTAACTTCCAGTCTTTGAGTACCGAAGCCATTTTAAGGGACAGGTTACAAATCTTAGTTAATAGTTCCGCGACTTCACATTTGAGTTCTTTCAGAACTCTTGGGTGAATGCCATCTGGTCCCGGTGACTTGTTAATGTTGAGTTTATCAATTAATTCCAAAACTTCCTCTAGTGACACTTCAATCTGTGTCAGTTCCTCAGATCTGTCACCTACAAAAGCCGGCTCAGGTTTGGAAATCTCACTAACATCTTCAGCCGTAAAAACCGAAGCAAAGAATCCATTTAGTTTCTCCGCAATGACTCTGTCATCTTTAAGCGCTCCTTTTGTATTATCATCATCAAGGGGCCCCACTGGTTGTTTGGCAGGCTTCCTGCTTCTGATATACTTAAAAAACATTTTGTTATTACCTTTGGAGTTTTTGGCTAGCCGTTCTTCAAAGTCCTCTTTGGCTTTTCTTATTACACTCTTGCACTTAAGCTGGCACTGTTTGTGCACCTTTCTATTTGCCTCACTAGGATTTGACTTCCACTTTTTAAAGGAAGTCTTTTTACCTCTCAGTGCTTCTTTTACATGGTTGTTGAGCCATGGTTTCTCTGTTTTAGTTTTTTTTACAGTGTTTCTTAATTTGGGGTATACACTGAAGTTGGGCCTCTATTATGGTGTCTTTTAAAAGCGCCCATGCAGTTTTCAGGGATTTCACTTTAGTCACTATACCTTTTAGCTTTTGTTTAACTATCCCCCTCATTTTTGTATAGTTCCCCCTTTTGAAATTAAATGCCACAGTGTTGGGCTGTTGAGGTGTTCTTCCCCCCACAGGGATGTTGAATGCTATTGTATTATGGTCACTAGTTCCAAGCGATCCTGCTACAGTTACCTCTCGGACCAGCTCCTGTGCTCCACTCAGGATTAAATCTAGAGTTGTCTCTCCCCTTGTGGGTTCCCATACCAGCTGCTCCATGAAGCTGTCATTCAAAGTATCGAGAAATTTTATCTCTGCATTATGTCCTGAAGTGAAATGTTCCCAGTCAATATGGGGATAATTGAAATCCCCCACTATTATTGGGTTTTTAAATTTGATAACCTCCCTAATTTCCCTTAGCATTTCATCATCACTCTTACTATCCTGGTCAGGCGGCCGATAGTAGATCCCTAATGTTATATTGTCATTGAAGCATGAGATTTCTATCCATAGCGATTCTATGGAACAAGTGGATTCGCTTAAGATTTTTACTTCATTTGAATCTACATTTTCTTTCACGTATAGTGCCACTCCTCCTCCCGTACGACCTGTTCTGTCCTTCCGATATATTTTGTACCCTGGAATGATTGTATCCCACTGATTGCTCTCTGTCCACCAGGTTTCTGTGATGCTTATTATATCAATATTCTCCTTTACCACTAGGCACTCTAGTTCACCCATTTTATTTTGTAGACTTCTAGCATTTGTGTATAAGTACTTTAAAAACTTGTCCCTGTTTATTTGTCTGCCCTTTTTTAATGTGCCAGATTCTTTGTCATGCAGCTGTTTATCATCGGATCCGGCCCCCACACCATCCTTTTCTGTCCTCTGTTCCTGACTATAACTATAACCTGGAGATTCCCTCTCATCAGACTCTCCCCTAAGAGAAGTCTGTGTCCGATCCACCTGCTCCTCTGCAGCAGTCGGCTTTCCCCCATCCTCTAGTTTAAAAACTGCTCTACAACCTTTTTAATGTTTAGTGCCAGCAGTCTGGTTCCCCTTTGGTTTAGGTGGAGCCCATATCTCCTGTATAGGCTCCCTCCATCCCAAAAGTTTCCCCAGTTCCTAATGAACGTAAACCCCTCCTCTCTACACCATCGTCTCATCCACGCATTGAGATTCTGAATCTCTGCCTGCCTACCTGGCCCTGCGCGTGGAACTGGCAGCATTTCTGAGAATGCCACCATAGAGGTCCTGGATCTCAATCTCTTCCCTAGTAGCCTAAATTTTGCTTCCAGGACATCTCTCCTACCCTTCCCTAAGTCATTGGTACCTACATGTACCACGACCACCGGCTCCTCCCCAGCACTACACATAAGTCTGTCTAGATGCCTCGAGAGGTCCGCAACCTTTGCACCAGGCAGGCAAGTCACCATACGGTTCTCCCGGTCACCACAAACCCAGCTATCTATGTTTCTAATGATCGAATCTCCCATTACTAACACCTGCCTTTTCCTAGCAACTGGAGTTCCCTCCCCCGGAGAGGCAACCTCCGTGCGAGAGGCAGCCTCAGCACCATCTAGAAGGAGGGTCCCAACTATGGGAAGGTTTCCCTCTGCTCCCGCTGACTGCTCTGCTTCCCTTGGGCTTTCTTCCTCCTCAACAGCATAGAGGCTGTCTGAGCGGAGGTGGGACAATTCTACAGTGTCCCGGAAAGCCTCCTCAACAAACCTCTCTGCCTTTCTCAGCTCCTCCAGTTCCGTCACCCTGGCCTCCAAAGCCCGCACACGATCTCTGAGGGTCAGGAGCTCCTTGCACCGAATGCAGACATACGCCACCTGCCCACAAGGCAGATACTCATAAATTCCGCACCCGGCGCAATAAACTGGATAGCCCCCACTCTGCTGGTGGGCTTCTGCCTGCATTGTCTCCTAGTTAATGAAAGGGTGGTTTGAAAGAAAGGGGTTTTAGAGTATGGTTTGAAGTATAGGTTATATGGTGACAGGGGACCAGGGAGGATCGACAAGGACCCCCCCTCCCTTGAAACTCCCTTGCAAAACTCTCTGTTAGCAGACCCCTGTTCGCAAGCTCCCTGGTCGCTTGTGTGTGGCTTTATAAAGCCCTGGCCTGGGTTAATGCCCCACCCACTGATGAAGGCTGATTAAAGCTGATTAAAGCTCAGCCAATCACCAGAGGCTTCAAGCTCTCAAACTTACCTTTGAAGCTCACAGCCTCCAACTGCCAGCCCTAGCACACAGTCCTTCAAACAGCCAAACAGACAGACAGACAGAGACAAACTCAAGCTCAGAACACAGCTCGCAGCAAGTAACCCCTAAACACAAACACACACATACACACCAATACTACAGACAGTCACTTACCCCACAGATTCTGTAGTAGCTCCTCCTTCACCTGGAGAACTCCCTTGCAAAACTCCCTGTTAGCAGACCCCTGTTCGCAAGAACAGGACGAAATCTAATAATGGGAAGTGCAAGGTCATGCATTTAGGGACAAATAACAAGCATTTTTCCTATAAGTTGGGGACGCATCAGTTGGAACGGACTGAGGAGGAGAAGGATCTGGGAGTAATGGTTGACCATAGAATGACTATGAGCCGCCAATGTGATGTGGCCGTGAAAAAAGCTAATGCGGTTCTAGGATGTATCAGGAGAGATATTTCAAGTAGAGGTGTTAGTGCCGCTGTACAAGGCACTGGTGAGATCCCATCTGGAATATTGTGTGCAGTTCTGGTCCCCGATGTTTAAAAAGGATGAATTCAAATTCAGAGAAGGGCTACAAGGTCTGTGGAGTGTGTCTTATGAGTGGAGACTCAAGAAGCTTGGCTTGTTTAGCTTAACCAAAAGAAGGCTGAGGGGGGATATGATTGCTCTCTATAAATACATTAGAGGGATTAACATCAGGGAGGGAGAGGAATTATTTGAGTACAGCACCAATGGACACGAGAACAAATGGTTATAAACTATCCATCAAGAAATTTACGCTTGAAATTAGATGCAGATTTCTAACCATTAGAGGTGTAAAGTTCTGGAATAACCTTCCAAGGGGAGTTGTGGGGGCAATAACCATAACTGCTTTCAACTCTGAGCTTGATAAATTTATGGAGAGGATGGTATGATTAGCCTATTTTGGAAATTGAGTGATATTTGGCTACGTGTGGTGGATTTACAAGTGGCCTAAAAGGGGAGAGTACATGGGGTGGGTTCTGAGTTATTACAGAGAATTGTTTCTTGGATAACTGGCTGTTGAGACTTGCCCATGTGCTCAGGGTTTAACTGATTGCCATATTTGGGGTCGGGAAGGAATTTTCCCCCAGGGCTGATTGGCCTGGGCTCTGGGGGGTTTTTGCCTTCCTCTGTAGCACAGGGCATGGTTCACCTACCGGTGAATTCTCTGTATCTTAAAGTCCTTAAATCATGATTTAAGGAGGTAAATAACTCAGTCATAGGTTGGTGGCCTAATGCAGGAGTGGGTGGGAGAGGTCTTGAGGCCTGCATTTTGCAGGAGGTCAGACTAGATGATCGTACTGGTCCCTTCTGACCTTAAAGTCTATGAGTCTATGTGGGCAAAGTTGGCAACGTCGTATGTTGCAGGGGTATGAGCCCGTTTTAATGTTTCTGTTGTTAGGTCTGTAGTTGCTGGTGAGTATCCATCTCCATATTAGTTCCCTATTCTGAGGATGAAGGGTGTCTCACATAACGGCCACAGAAAAATGCTTAAGCAACAAGCAGATAAGTATACGTCTATCTACCCATAAACCAAGCTGAGTTCCTTAGAGTAATTAATATAATACTACTTGGGTTAAGCAAGCAGCCCACTGAGTTAGAATTGGGGGAAGGCTCAAACCTGGCCAAATATGGTCAAGCACTAAGTGTAGATAAAATGAATAAACAAGCACATAAATTTGTATGAAGATGAATATGTATGCGGTATGAAAGATAAATAGCAGGGGGTTGGACTAGATGACCTCGTGAGGTCCCTTCCATCCCTATGATTCTATGATAAATAGTCATGAGTAACTGTTCTTGGGGCTCATTTCGTTGGTCTCAAAAGATGAAGGGGAATGAGTGGCTTAGACATTGAACTGAATAAACTGTTCCTTACTCCACCCAGTTTTTTATTTCATCCTTTGACTTTGCAACAGCATACACATGAGTCAGTGGAACTGGCCAGTGACAGTGAAAAATAGAATTTGCACTTTCTTAAGAAGTAGAATGGCAGTTGCCCTCCCCAGCAGCTGTGAGACATTTTGTTTCAACCTCTCACCATTCCCAAAAGCAGAACTGAAGCCAAAAGCCACGGAGTCTTTTATCTGTCTAATTATCTCAGAAACTTAATAGACAAAATAATATGGGTATATGATGTTTGAAATACTGGGGACAGGAAGGTGGAGTTGTATGGATATTTGTCTTTCATAAAGGCTATCTTAAGAAGAAGTAAACAAGGAATGGAAATGAAATTCAAATGGCAACATATGAAGAAAAGTAAATCCATCCATTATCCTTTTTATGTATCTTGGCTGTTCCTATAAATTATGTCATTGTTAAATATAATGTGCTCTTATAATCTGTTATTTCATCCCAAACACTATTTGCATATCCCAATTGCTCGTTTATAATACTTATGCACATTTTTCACTTTTATTTGAAATGTAATTTAGTTAAAGGCATAAAACACAGATAAAAAGCTAGTTTGAAATATAGGAATGCTTAAACTAAATTAATCTGGATTAAAGGGATTAAAAAAAATCCACATTTTCTCTCCCCGGCCCCTGCCCAAGATAGACAAAAAAGTGTCTCTAAAAATTCAGAAGAGCAATGAAAATCACTTTTTTCTGAAGCAACACTTTAAGAAATCACATTGCAGGGTCAGTAGTGTTGACCTACCATGTGAATGTTTCACATTTACTTCCTTCTGGAGGGCTAAATCTAAGAAATGTCATTTGAGAGCCAGTGTATTTAATAGGACTAGTCCTTTGCAGAACGCCTGCTGATACTGGAAACGCATTTCATTTCTACCATATTACTATTTGACTTTCCTGAGGAATGACTAAACACACTGGTGTAGCATTTAAAGAGTACATTTTAAGGTCACAATTTGGTGCAAGTTTGTGCAAAAATTATTTTCAGCAGTGTAATCGAAGCATTTAATGCAGCTAAATAAATATATTCACATTATTCAACTGCACACTTAACACAGGGCCCAAATTAGCTCCTACTGAGAAATCTCTCCACTAAGTTTGGCAGGAGCTTGATTGGGTTCATAGATCATGAGCCTGAGAGAGATTCAGATATCAAGGAAATTAACACAGTAAAAATAAGAGTGAACTATACTGAACACTCACAATTTCAGATTTTTGGAATCTCTTGCTGTCCATAAAATTTATTATCAGTTTTTCAATACATTTAAGAGTTTTGGGTTTGCAAACTCACTGTGATCCACATTATCCTTTTCATTAACCTACTCTTCCTATTTGTGCTCTATCTTATAATAGTTCCTTTTCCCTTTGGCTATGTCTATACTTGAAAAGTTAGGTCGATTTTATGAAGTCAACTTAATAAGGTTGACTTTAAGTCAACTTAAAGTAGACCTTATTAAGTCGACTTAACAAAAGTCGACAACTTTTCAAGTGTAGACGTGGGCCCTTTTTGGCCTTATTAAGTCAACTTAACATTTTAAGTCGACTTTAAAAGGTCCACCTAGGCACTACTTCGCATCTCCACTGGCTTAAGTAGACTTAATAAAGTAGACTTAAGTGGTAGGTCGAATTAAAACGAAGTGTTATTAATTCGAACTAACTTTTCCTTAATTTGACTTAAGGAGCAGCTTAAGTCGAATTAAGGAAAGCCCAGTGTAGATGCAAAGTAAATTAAGTCGATTTAAGCCTCCTTAAATTGACTGAATATCTAAGTGTAAACACAGACTTGGTGTTCAAAAATATAGCAGCCTTTGAAATAAAGGGCTTCGTGCATAGCAAACCATGATGAAAACCTACAGCACTCTAACTTGATGTGCACTAACTTGCCATGTGAACTCTGCTACCACACATTTAAAGCTCTATAGCACTCTGTGGCTATGTCTACACTAGACAAGTTAAGTTGACTTTGTTAAGTCGACGTAATAAGGTCGACTTTAAGTCGACTTAAAGTTGACCTTATTAAATCAACTTAACAAAGTGGTTACCCTAAACCTGAACTTAGTAAGTCAACCTAACTGCCCTTAAGTCGACTTAATAAAGTCGACTTAAGGGTTAATCCATGTCCACACTGTGCTTAAGTCGACCTAAGGAGTCGGCGGTTCTTACTAAGTCGACTTAAGCTTTTATTAAGTCGACTTAAGGAATTGTGGACAGGGAATAATTTAGGTTGACTTAAGACTACTTAAGTCAACCTAAATTGCCAGTGTAGACATATCTTTTGATGTATGCTGCTCATGCAGCAAATGAGTGCATAGCAGGCTGCTACACTGTAGATTTACACCCAGGATTGCCATGCACTATCTTGCCATATAGCCAAGCCGTCAGAAGAAAAATTGGAAGCAGGTGAAAGCATACCTTTAAAGATGTCGAGCCACATTTAATATAGTAGCTAGGTCTCTGAAGATACAAATAAGTGTCTAGTGGGATTTAAAAAAAAAAAATCATATACAGGGTTGGTGACAAAGAGGGTCAGGCTCTTTTCCTACTGAGGTACCTACAAGAAATTATGAAAGCCTCTATCTCAATATTTAGGTCTCTATGTACCTTTGTAAATCTGTCCCATTGCAACCAAACTGACATTTAATTTAAGATATAAACTTATTTTCGTCCATTGCTCTTTTATTGCTGACATACATTTTTATGTTTTATTATGCCTGCTATGGAATTCATTTCTGAACCCTAACCACTAGGAAAATATTTCTATTTTTTTTCCATTACATTTGAGGCCTGATCCTTTTGAAGTCGGTTGCAAAACTTCCATTAGGCCATTGATGAAAACATGAGAAGCCAGATCTACTCCAGTGGTTCCATGGCTTTAGTGTTGCCAACCCCAAGTATTCAAAAATCTGGTCCCAAAATTTGTAAGATGTTTTTATAATAATAAATGTCACAATTTTATATTGAGATCTCTGTATTTGTTTTCTGGGTTTTTTTGTTTTGGTTTGGGTTTCGGGTTTTGGGGTTTTTTTTGTTTATTTGTTTGTTTGTTTTTTAAGCCTTTAGGGTTCACATTTCCCAGCTTCTGCTAATGTGTATGCAAGCCAGTTTTCTTCAGGCAAAGCACCTGCTAAGGAATTGAAATAAACACTGAATAATGAGTACAATTTAAGAGTCAAGCTTTTTATTTTATTTTCACTTTGATCAGCTTGAAGAACTATACAGAAAAGAGTGCTAAAAGGGTCTTTAGTACATTGTACACAGTTCTGTGAAATTCTGTTTTCTTTTTCATTGCTTGTTCATTTAGAAATGAACATCAGGATTTATACTGAAAAGGCAAGTAATTTTACAGGGTTAATCCAGCTCCCACTTCCACGTAGTGGAGATTCCACAAGTGACAAAATTGCTGTGCTTTTGTTGTCAAAAGCAGAAGTTAGATGATGCATGTGGAATGCATCTTACAACTTTTTGGTGGGAGGTCGTACCTGGGCAATGGGATGCACTAGTACATAGCCTCCCATCCTCTCCAGCATGGAGATGTTTCAAAAGAGCATGCAGAGTGTACCCCAGCAATTAACTTGAGCAGGCTTTTCAGAGCCGTTCCACATCTATTCCATGCCCTAGGACTCTTTCCAACAGCCTCTGAACATCTGTTCAGATCCTAATCCAACAGTTTGGGCCAAGGATTGGATCTGGATAACATACTGTGGCTATGTCTACACTTACTAAAGTTAGTTCAAATTAGTCAATTTGAACTAACTAATGCGAACTAATTTTAGTTAGTTCAAATTAATGTAATTCGAACTAGCAAAATTTAGTTTGAACTAAGCAAGTGCCATTCATGGCACTTACTTAGTTTGAATTAGCGAATTGCATTGAGTTCAATGGGCTGGTTAGTTCGAACTAAGCAATTAGTTCGAACTAACATGGCCACATTGGTTAATTCAAACTAACTAGTTCAAATTACCCCTTAGTTCAAATAGCATGTTCAAATTTATTAGTTCGAATTAAGGAAGCCCTTAATTCAAACTAATGAAAGCCTAGTATAGCCATAGGTTAAATTAGTTCGAATTAAGCTTCCTTAATTCGAACTAACTTGCCAGTGTAGACATAGAATATGAGTAACATTTTCAAAAGTACAACTTAGGCTATGTCTCTAGACTGAGAGCAGCAAACTTGCAACCATCAGATCGATTTATCCAGTTTGATTGAGCCTCAGTTAAGACACACTCAATCAATACAAAAGTTGATCTTATAAAAAATACCTCCTCAGGTGGCTCAGCACTGCATTGACAGGAATGCATTTCCTGTTGGTGCAGCACAGTAGAGATGGTGAATAGAATGGAAGTTACAAAGTCAACAGGAGTTATGCAAACTACTCCATGTAGCTTGCTTCACTTCCATCAACTGCCACTAAATTTCACGAGCAGTGTAGATCAGGCCTTAGTCACTTAAAATCCATTGCAAGTCAATGACTATGTCTACACTTGAAAAGTTAATTTGACTCTGTTAAGTCGACTTAGCAAAGTTGACTTAAAGTCCACCTTGTTTAGTCGACTTAATAAGTCGACTTAACTTTTCAAGTGTAGACGCAGCAGAGAGTTGTGGCTCCCCACTAAGAAGGGACCTGCGGGTCCCTTCTGCCAGGAAGACGTGGGTCCCTCTGAGAAAGGATCTGTGGCTTCTATCTTCCTGGGACTCATGCGGGGAAAAAAGAGCTGCAGCTCCCTTTTTGCTGGGATGCTAGGGAGAAAGGAGCCACTCGCCGGGACCAGCGGCCTAGGTCGACCTATCAAATAAGTCAACTTAGGGCGGCCACGCCATCTTAGGTCAACTTAACTAATCGACTTCATTGTTAAATCGACGTAAAGAGTGGTAGTTATTAAGTGGACTTAAGGAACTGCTTAAGTCGACTTAATGAAAACCAGGTATGGACAGGGCTTTGTTTCAGTTGTCTTAAGCTGCGTTAAATCGACTTAATTTGCTAGTGTAGACATAGCCAATGAGACTTAAGATCTTAAATTATTTAACTACTTCTGAAAATGTTACTCTATAGGTGTGATTTTCAAAAACTTGGGCAGGCAATTGCACATATAAATCAGATCTCTTCATGTGCAAAGGGACAGGTCTTGGCATGTTTGGTAGAATTTTCAACATACTTAAGAAATTTAGGCACCAAAGTTCAGACCCTCAAAAGCATTTTGATGCCTAACTCTTGTTGGTATCAGTTTCCTGGGCTCTTTGAAAATCCCATCCTACATACTCACATTTTGGCTCCTTTTATGACTACCCTCTCAGTATGTAGAGAGAATGTATAATAAATAGTCTTATTAAAAAGACTAAGAATTCTGAATCTAGTCTGAGCTTCAAAGTGCTGTTGTATAGCTCATCATTTCAAGACTGAATTAAAATGTCAAATTGACTAAATTTGATATGCTATGTAAAGTGTTTTATGAATAATAGAAGATGCGAATCAAACTGAAAAATTAAAAAAATAGATGAAAAATGATTACAGTACTTGTATAATGGAACTTGTCACTCCAAGAACTGTAAATTATGTACTTATCTATTAGCTCCTAAATGTGACATAGAAGTTAAAGCCATTGTCTAACTCCTCTAGATTTGGTGCAGTTAAAATAAAACAATGTGGCACACATCTGGCATAAATACCAACTATTATTCTTGTTAAGCAACATGACTCAAGAAAGCAACTTTTCAAATTTTGTTTCTAAACCATAATGGTACAACTCATGCTGACAAATTAAGAAGCAAACAAAGCCTATTCACATTCAGATAATAGGTTTCCAAACTGGAAATGTCAAGCACTTCCTTATGAGGCGCACTTCAGCTAGTAACTATTTTCACTAATATAAAGGGAGGATATACCAGCAGTGCAGCGCACACTTTCCTCCTGAAAAATATATTAATTATATTTCTTGTGGGGGTAGACTTTGCTATTCACTGTACAGGGATAGATCTATAAAAAATAAACCACATTAATTATGTAAATGTAATTGTTAAGGATCCTTGTGCATATAGACCTGACAGGAGCTGAGCACAATATAGAGCAATCACTCTATATCACTTGCGATCGCAGCAAGGACCATTTATTTGATATTATTGGTATGCCGTTAGCACAAATAGGGTCAGATTTTGTCTGGGGCCTCTTGCCACAGATGTAATGGAATGATTAAAATAATTTAACAAAATTTTCAAGCTGTTGAAAGGGAAATTTATAGGAGTTGAATTCAACAACATACGCAGTATTGGAGTACAGTAACATTTTCTGACCAGCAACTTTAGCAAAATGGAAATTGAAATGTGTATTAAGATTGAAGGATGGATTATTTGCAGGCAAAATTAGCTTCACTGATTGCTGAAACACCCTTCTTCACTTTTTAAAAGACCCTTTATAAAACGTGATTCTCACTGCAAAATAAATTCTAAATTTAAAGAGGCTTTTGTTTTTGTTTGTTTGTTTGGGGTTTTTTTAAGTATAAATGACTTAATTCGCCCAGGTTATGTGACTTTCTAGTAGCATAAATAAGGGTGCAGGTTCCCTAGCAGCAAAATCCATCGGACAAAGTTGCAGCTAAATCCATAGCAAAGACTCAGTGATGGCCATAGTTGTGACATGACTTAAGTGACTGGGGAATGTACTAGATCACTAAGGCTATGTCTATACTGGCAATTTAAGTCGACTTAAGAAGGCTTACGTCGACTTAAATTAAGCCACGTCCACACTAGGCTTTCATTAAGTCGACTTAAGAAATTCCTTAAGTCAACTTAATGAACGCATAAGTTGACTTTATAACTACCACTCATTAGATCGATCTAAGCCTCCTTGGATCGAACTAACCCTTCCTTAGGTTGACCTAAGCCCAGTGTGGATGCATAAATCCACTTTGTTAAGTTGACCTAAGGGTAGTTAGGTCGACTTAACAAAGTGGACTAAGTCGACTTAAAGTGTTGCCACTTGTTAAGTCGACTTTAATAAGGTTGATTTTAAGTTGACTTAAAGTAGATCTTATTAAAGTCGACTTAACTTTTCTAGTGTAGACATAGCCTAAGACACTTTGTCAGTCTCTGATGCTGGAGAGCCTCTGGAACGCTCTTCAAATCATGAGAAGGAGGCCAGCAATGGAAACACTTCTTGTTGTTCCCTCAGCGAAACTCTCCCTCAGATTTCAGAGGGCCTGGTTGCCACACGGATAGCTAACATGTGCCTCCCTGTGCCTGAGAGGAGGACTTCCTTAATTTTCTCTTTTAAAACATAAACCAGTAAAATGTAAAACAGTATGATTGTAACAAGGTCCATTCTACACTGCGGTTCGGTGGCCTCCTAGCCCTCAAGCAGGGCGAGGCACAGGCACAGCGGTCGGTGGCCTCTCAGCCCTCAAGCAGGGCGAGGCCGGCCCAAGAGTCAGTTGCTTCCCGGCCCCCAGGCGGGGCGGGGCAGGCCCAAGAGTCAGTTGCCTCCCGGCCCCCAGGCGGGGCGGGGCAGGCCCAAGAGTCAGTTGCCTCCTGGCCCCCAGGCGGGGTGGGGCAGGCCCAAGAGTCAGTTGCCTCCCGGCCCCCAGGTGGGGCGGGGCAGGCCCAAGAGTCAGTTGCCTCCCGGCCCCCAGGTGGGGCGGGGCAGGCCCAAGAGTCACAGCCCCTGAATAGGGTTGTTAGGGGTTTGAGTGCTCCGGGTGGTCAGGGGTAGACAGAAGGGCTATAGGTGCACAGGGAAAGAAAGGAGGGGGATGCAGGCCCACCCACTCCACTGCGTCCCAGCCCAGGGCCCTATCCAGTGACAGAGTGGTCTGCCACTGGAGTCAGCGGGTTATAACCAAACCCAGCTGGTCCAGGTTTGGCCGGCTGTACTCTGGGGCTCCCCCTGGGCTGCTTCCTCCTTACCTTAAGCCTCCTGGTCTTCTCTCGGGGGGATAGGGGTCTGGGTAGGTCGCCAGCGGGAGGCTAGTCAGGCCTTCTGCATCTGCTGGTGGCAGGTCCAGCAGCTCCTCCTCTAGGGGTAGTACCTCTAGGTCGCAGAGGGCCTCAGGTTCCTCAGCAGAGGGCAGCTCCTCTAGGTCGTAGGGGCAGTCCCGGGCTGGCTTCTCTCCCTGGCCCTCGGAGGGCCCTGTCAAGGGCAATTCCTCCAGGTCTTCCCCTGGGGGATAATACAGGAGGGGCCCCCTCCCCGGGATGCCCCAGGATTCGGGGTATTTACCTGGAGGGGCGGTAGGTTCTGCACCGGGGGGTTGCTCGGGTGGCAGGTCCCTCCATTGCTGGGGAGGCTCCGGCGGCAGCTCGGTCCGCCTCCTGGGAATCTCCCCCTCTGGAGGTTGGGTCCATCTCTTTATATGGCCCCCTCTCCACTTGACTCCACCCCTGGAGTTCCTACCCCCGCCCCACGCAGGGCTGTCCTCTGGCCAGTAGGCGGAGGGTAGGAGTCCTCCAGGGCCGGGCTCCCAGGCCTGCTGCCTCACCCTGCTACAATGATGTATTTATTTCAGAAAAGAGATGTTGTAAGGATATACTTAATGTTCATATGTACCAATAATTGGTTGGAATCAGAACTGATCCATTGTGTGTCATATGTCCTATATTGCCAGCAGCTAGGGGACATTCTTCCTTGTCCTGCTTATCTTCTTCTGTGTCTGTCTGCTTGTATTACATACCTAGATAACATCGATTTGGAATAGATAGATAATCATAAAAGTCCTTGGCTATGTCTACACTAGAAAAAGTTAGGTTGACTTTGTTAAGTCGACTTAATAACATCAACTTTCAATCGACTTAAAGCCGACCTTATTAAGTCGACTTAGTCCACCTTGTTAAGTTGACCTAACAACCCTTAAGTCAACTTAATAAAATCAACTTAAGGGTTACTCCATGTCCACACCGTCCTTAAGGCGACCTAAGGAGTGGTAGTTATAAAGTCGACTTAAGCTTTCATTAAGGGAGTAATTTGGCTTAAGTCGACCTAAATTGCTAGTGTAGACATACCCCTTGATTATTACAGCTTATTCTATACTCATATAAAACATTTACCTTTAAATACTTCACCTTACTAATCTATGTTAATAGTAATAAATATTCCTGCGGCAAAAGAAGGAACAGGAACAATCCGAACATTTAGGAACAGTCCGGTTAGTCCAAGTTATTATGGTTGTGACAATGCTCTAAGTACATCATCCATTGAAGGAGAACTCATAGTCATTTGTCATTCTTAAATCAATCTGAAAACAACTACCACCACAAGAACTATAAGCACCATGCTCATGATGTGACATTCCACATTGTGAAGACCCATTTATAAATGCTCTAGATGTGAAGTAGCAATCACAACCCCTTTTAAAGCTAACCTGTAAAGCTGTCAACAATAACCAGCTCCCAGGGGCATCCCTGCCATACGGTGCCAGGTGCTGTAAATGGCTGTGACATTGTGAAGTGCACGCAGGGAGCCAAGCAGCTTTTGCTAGTGAACTGAATGGACTAAACATGGGTTAATTGCTGCTGGCAATGAGCTATTGAAGCCGGCAAGTGTTTAGACATATATCACTTCCAATTGAAAACAGTTGCTCACGTCAGGAGAACAGAGGCATAGCTTTTCTGGTTGGCAATGGAAGAATCAGAGGTGGTGCCCAGTTCTGCATGGGTAGACAAGATGGAAGAGAGGCGGCATACAACCTTTCCACTCTTACGGCTGCATGTGGGGTGGCTAGGCACAACCATTCTCTTTGCACACAGCTGTTGCAAGGACTCGGCAACTGTCAACCTGTGCAGTGGAACTAGCCTCACAGAGGCAACAGCACCTTCTGTTTGTACCCATCAGCATCATCATGCATGCCTACTGCATGATGGTTCCAGGAGGTCAGTGCAGGATCCCTGCTTTGTGGGATGTTCCTTAATGCCACATCTCAGAAATACATTTACAGTAAACGGAAAAGAAGGAATTCCCACTGTGCTGTACATATTTTCCTGCTCTGCTCACTGTGTCAGTCTCTTGATAATTTCCCGCTATTCACCTGTATTTAAAATAGACATTGTTTCACGCGCTGAATTTTTATATCTCAGAGAAAAAAATCCTGAAGTTTGTACAGAGTGATCTCTGAAATTTGAAAACCACTTGCTTTCTAAACACACAGGTCACAGGACTTGATGTTTTCCAGAAGAGCAAAAGGGCCAGAAACCTGGCAGAAGTAGCCAAATGGAAGAGTACCCTGGCATGGAGAGCCCCTAGGGTGATGTACCTAGTATGTCAGAGGCAGGAAGGACTGTGATTGAAGGGGTCTGAGGGCTGGCTGTTACTTAATACTGAAGCAAAGATAGTTTAAAAACCACCTTTACTTGCACTAGAGCCTGGCTCAGCTGCTGCAGGCAGCTATTTGTAACTGTTAAGATTCTGGGCCACAAATTGAAACTTTTATATTAAAGCGTCTCTGATGCATGTTTTGAATGCATTGTGTCCTCATGCTATTCTCACAGCTTCAGCAATACAGACACTTTTTTTTTCACAGTGAATAATTAGGGACACTGAAAAAAAAAACACCCTTCAATAAATTCATTGACTCTGAAAAACATGTTGTAGTAACTCTGATTAGAGGATAATACTGCTCAGCATTGAATGATTTTGTTTATTTCTGACTTCAGTTCATTGTCAGCTGCCAATAAAGATGGTCTTGTGAACTAGCAATGGCTGTAATTGTTACATTCACATCATAGACATTTAGAGTGAAATTGACTCCTCCTCCTCCAACAGTCAGAATAACTGGGCTTGCTGATGGGAGCACAACAGGGGGGTGGGGATGATATTCATCCCACCAAACCGCAGATAACCTGTAAGGCTGCAGCATCATAGCGCCACAGTTCTGAATCTAAACTACCAGCTGAACAGCAGCTGCTGCCCTCGAATGCCGTCGGAAGAGGTGTGGAGAAACTGAAATTGCTTAAATGCAGATCCTATGATCTCTGCATAGCCACATGTTCTGCACTACAAAATGAAAACATGCTTGACCATGAGTGAAGTGTTGAGTTGGCTGACAAGGCTGACCACTCTTGATCCTGCTCTATACTGACCATAAAGTCACAGTCAGCACCATGTGAGCTAATTTGACTTCACACCCATGTGAAACAAGTTAAGATTTTTTAGAAGCCCAGAGGCTATGTCTACACTTACAAAAGCTAATTCCAATTAATTAATTCAAACTAACTAATAACTAACTAAAATTAGTTCAAATTAGTTAGTTCAAATTAATTATGTTTAAGCAGTACTGAGGACCTTGCATGGACTGCCATGTACAAATGAATTTTACTCTTACCGCTTTATCTCCCCAAATAATTCAGTCACGATCTCTCCATGAGTCAGAAAGAATGTAAAGAAATACAAATCTCCGAACCATAGCTTTTCTTATTTAAACTCAAAGCAGCTGTACAGAGAGAATAACATACATAATTTTTACATAAGAACTATATGAACAAGTCAATCCCATTCCACCCCTTTTTTGTCCTTAAAAATTAGCTGCCAGATTTGATTCCCCAATTGACTATATGTATTTTCTGCAGCTTCCAAAGGAAGTCATTTTCCTTAAGTAAAAGGAGGAACACTATGATGTTAGAAATGATGACAGTTATATGTTTAAAGCCAGGGCGGGCAAACCTTTTGGCCTGAGGGCCACATCTGCTCTATGGCAGGCCACACAGAGAAAAGGAGGACTTCAGTCATTTTTTCTTTAAAAATGTAAAGCAGTATGATGTATTTATTTCAGAAAAGAGATGCTTTAAAGAAATACCTGATGTTCATATGTACCCATAACTGGATGGGATGAGAACTGGTCCATTCTGTGTCATATCTCCTATATTCCTAGCAGTAAGGGCACTTTTTTTGGTACCTCAGGTGGAAGAGGCAGAGTTAGGAGGGGGGAGTTGGATGCCACTGGCTCCTGGCCCCTGGGGAGAGTGGATGCTGTGCTCCGGCCAAGACACTGCCAGGCATATGTCCTGGCCACTGCTGGGCCCACAGGAAGAAAGGTTGGAGCAGGGAAGGGAGAGGGGAGCAGTTGCCATGCTTTGGCTAAGGCCCTGCTGGGACCATGTGATGGGAGAGGAGGGGTGGGGCTGCCTGGCTGAAAGGGGAGAGTAGCTGCAGCAGCCATGTTCCAGGCTGCCAGTCAGGGTCAGCTGGTGGGCCAGATAAAAGGCACAGGTGGGCTGTATCCAGCTCGTGGATCAAAGTTTACCCATCTCAGGTTTAAAACATACAAATCTGAATAAAGACTATGAAAATTAAATTCATCTCTGTGGTTTAAATGTCTCTACATCAAGTCAATGTGCTGAGATTTGCCAACTGAAAGAAAAAGTTTGGAGATTACATTCATATTTCTCCAGAAAAATTCACTTTAATTTTCAAAATTAGAATTGCAAGTTGATTTTTATACTAAAATTGCTCTTTAGAACATCTGCACAAAAGTTAAGACATTCAACTGTATGAAGTATTTTAAAAATAAGTTTACATATAAGAAATATCAAGAATGGTTGCAAATGTGGAATCGAGTGTTATCTCAGAAATAGGCACAGTTTGTCATTTGCAATAGCCTCCTCATAATTATGGATTAGCAGACTTCACTCTATTATCCATATTTAAATTGAAGTGTCATTCATTAGCAGTTGAAACACCATGTTGACCTGATAAAAAAAACCCTAATAAAAAACTTAATTATTCCAGTTCTGCTTAAATAAAATCCTTTCATGACATTTCCAAACAACATTGCACTGTTGGTCTCCTAATTCTTTCATTTTTGCTAAGAATGCATTTTCAATTAAAGTCTGTTAAACCCATTAATTTACTCTTTATAATGAAACTAGGCCAGCAGGCACAGCTGTTAAGGCAAGAGGTTTTTTTTTCACTAGTAGATGAATTTCAAGATAGAGTAAGTTACAGACCTTCTTGAACTAGCATCTGCTAGCTGGTTCCCTGAAGGGGCATATGTGCTGGCTAGAAAGGCTATAGTATCAGAGTTGTACAAAACTTTTATTACAAAGCTCAAGTCCATTGAATATTTGGCTTTAGATTTTGTTAGAAGCTCAAAGCAAATTTTTCAAAGAACACCAGCTATGGGCTGGGGGGATTAAAACTAGGCCCAATTTGAACAAATCTAGGATATCTTTAAGAGGAATTAGTACTGATTTTTTAGGTTTGTTTGGGCGTCATTTTTTTATAACTGTGAATTTTGTCCTTATTCATTGTTTTGACAGGAGACCAGGTATAGATCTGGTCTGAATTTTGGAGTTCATTCATTACCAGCTTACAAAATGAAATTCAGGAGATGTAAACTTCAGCAAATCAAAAACTGAAAAAAGGTTTGCAAGAATTTCAGTTTTCCACAGTTTTCATAAATAACTTTTTATGAACAAAATCTAACAATGATTTGTTAATTTTATAATAGGATCTGTAGGAAATCTGAGCAGTCTTAAAAGCTAGAAATATAAAGTCTGAGGTTGTTGCAATGCTCTGTAACTAGTAATCAGATTTACAACCCTAGTTCTGGTAGTTGGTATCAAGATAAAATTTCAGCAAGATTTCGAATACTTTTCCACTTACTGGTTTCAATAGATATGTGAAAGTTTTATTTAAAGATTTAAAGATAACCAAATCTGAATAAATGTGTAGGTGTAGCATTTTTATTGCCTACCCCAAGAAGATGACCAAGGTCAAAAGATAATAGAAAATAGCCAATGAAGAAAGAATAAAACGTTTCTATGCAGATATTCATATACAAAGGGGATACTATTATAACATTGCTATTTCCTAAGTGCTAAACAATTCCAGGAAATGCTGAGCATATGCAAATCCCACTCCCTGGTAGGAGCTGGAGGTGCTTAGCACTTGCAGGATGTTTCATGAAAAGTACTATAAATACCATAGTGTGGACAACTCCCATTCCTTCTTAAGTGTGCTGTAAACAAATAAAGTTTCCACCCTGCTCCCAACAACCTATACAAACTGCCTATCTAGTCTGAACACTCTCTTCCTAGATGTTTGATTGGCAACAAATAGTGTCAGCCTAAATTTTACCTCATACTTGGCTCTTTCTAGCTTTTCCCTGCAGAACTCTTCTATCCTAAACACTATTTCTCTCTGCAACAGGGAGACATGCTAACCTCTTTCCAAAACTAATTGAATTGGCTAGATAGTATGACTCAGCAATAATTCTATTGGTTTCAAGCATCTGTTAACTGTGCAGGTGCCTACAGCCTGCAAGTAGCCCTCTGTATGTGTAAAGCTTGTGTCACATTAGCTAACATATTCTATAAAATAAATTGGACTACATTTGCCTTCCTTGTACTTCTTCAAAAAGAGAGAAACAGGAAAAAGAAGTCCATGTCCTTTTAAATCTAAAGTTTGCAGAGAATAGCAGATGAATTGCAATGAGATGCATGTAATTCTATATGGATTTAGAACATGGTAAAACTTGAAGATGAATAGGTTCTTGTGTTTTAGTGCTGAACACCTCCTTCCTCTCCCAACCCTCAGTACTATATATCATTTTGGAAAGAAAACTAGAAGCCCAGTTCAAACTTGCTGGTATTTTTATGAGTAAAAATATAATAATTCTTTAACTTTCTCAGACTATAGGACAAATTCTCCACCCTAAACAACTCAGTGGGAGTTATGCACACATGTCCAGGGCAGATGTCTATCCTAAAGAGCTAATTCTGTTGTTAGTGCCAACAGCTTTTGCTCAACTCTTCAGGAGAGGGGCTATATTTTTCTCTGTGTTTGGGAAGTAACTAGCACATTTGGGGAAAAAATTCTATTGACTTTACTGAAAGAAGTCAACAGAGATTCAAGCACTTAGCATGTCACAGAATCAAGCTTTAGGGCTTTTTAATTTCAGCCTATTTCTTAACACTGGAATCAGAGTGAAAATGGTTGTTTTATTTTCCCCAGGGAAATGTTTAAAAAAAGCATAGCTAGAAAACTTATATAAATCCATGTAGTTACTGTGGGAAGTGGAACACCAGGTCATAACTCCACATGATATTGGTTTAGCCAATTTCACCTTAATTTATAAGTTTTCAGACAGAACTATTGTCATTTATACTTTCTGAACATATATGATGACAGAGAATAAAGAAATAAGATGGAACAAGTAGAGACCAAAGTTGCCGAGTTCCAGAGCATCTGGAAACTCTCTTGTGTTTTAGTCTCTGGTCTGGCCCTGTCTTATTCCTTCAGTTTCCAGTCCAGTATTTCTCCAATTTGGGCTCTCATTCACATGGTTTCTAATACCTTTTCACTTTGCAATTTAATTAGTTTTCCTCCAATCAATACTAAGCATGTTTTATATAACTCATACAATAGACATACACAAGCTTCAATTTACCTATTTTTGCTGCTAACTCTATTTTCATGTCATTTTGTCTTCATGTCACCTTACTTCTATTTTTATTAATATAGGGGACTTTAACAAAATGTTATTTATGTTTTATTGTGTTATTTAATTTCCTCTTATCTGTGTTTTTCAACACAGTAATGAAGCAACACCTATACCCTGTCTTCTCTGAGCATTTTCTCAACCAGTCTAAGAAAAGAAAGATTGACAAGACATTGGAGTTCAGGAGCCTGGCCCACTTTCCTTTCAGGGTACTTATATGGGGAATGCGAGTGTAGACTTAGTGGGGCAACAAAGATGCTATTGGGAGGATTGTGTGTCCTAAGAACTGTATCAGAGGTGGTGGGGGTGAACACTCCTTCTATGGATGCTAACCTTGCAGCAGCTGGAAGCATCCATGGAGGTGGGGAGGCTGGAAGGGGTAGTAATGGAAATCCAGCATGAGCAGTAGTTTGGGAGATGGGCTATAGTCAGCTGGGGCAGACCTTTCACTGGAGGAGAGAGCCCTTAATGGGGGGCAGAGAAGGGGCAATTTCTGGGCACATTTGGACTCACCCATTGACAGGGACTTTAAATTCATGGGACAGAGTTGCTGTCCCAGGAGTAGCTGCTGAGGACAACAGGGCACTGAGGGTTCCCTAGCAGGCAGTCTCAAGTATAGTTGTGCTGGATGGCTGATCCAATGGGAGTTCACCTTCTCAATATGAGTAAGGATAAAATCCAAAGAAGTCAATAAGCGGACATATTATCACTGCTGTATAGGGAAATGCTGACGGATAGTAAACCAGAGCTGAAAAGAGGACAATGAAATGCCCAAGCATCCAAAGGTATGGACTGGGAAAATGTCCATAGTAAAATTGAGAGGCTGCCTTTGTAATCTATAACAAAACAAGCATGGTTGCCAGCTTGTCTGATTTTCCACAAATGATAAGAGACTGAAGGCCTCCAGAAATACCAGCAGCTCCCCTATCCTGTCCCACTCCCCAAGGCCCCAGATCAGATCATTGCTTTCCTACCCCAAGTTGCCCCAGTCACTCACCCATGGAGCACAGCTCTCCCTTGAATGTTCTGCCCCAGTTCTTCCTCCTGCCCTAGATCTCTGCTATGTTGGTATAGGAGATGGAGGTGGAGAGAGCAGCAAGCATGGGTGAGGGGAAAAAGGAGTGGGAAGGGAAGGCCTTAAGGGAAGATGTGGAGCAGGAAGCAGAGACAGTTCTGGTGCTCAGTGTCTGGTTTTGGCAAATGAGAAAGTTGGCCACACCACTGCAGAGGCCTACCCAGAGAGAAGCCCAGCATTGTTTAAATATATGGATAGAACCAAATGGGGCATGTAATGTGTTGTGGAATGGCTTAGTTTAACTATGACAAATAGTTTAAGCTGTAAGCAACAACACAAACTGAGTTCCAGTATGTTATACTACATTATACACTGTGGCTGAAGTGGATGATGCCATGGGGAGCCAGAGTCCACATGGAAAGTGGCCTGTTCATTAAACATCAAGCCCAGCAGGGGCCTGAGGTGTGAACAACATTTTCTAGGCATGCAATGAAAAGTGGTTGTTTTCGTATCATCTGCAAATTTAGGCATGCTTGCAAAATGTGTTTTGAGGTCCATATAGCCTATTCATGCCAGAACAGTAGGAAAATGTTGCAGTGGAGAAACAGAGTATATGCTGCTCACAGGCCTATCTCCCTTATAGAAAAGAAGTCATGTTGTGTCTAAAAAATTCAAGCCATTGGTGTTAATGGGCCTTATTGTACAGAAAAAAAAATGCACAGGAATTGGATAAGGATATGGTAGCAGGACCCTTCAAACAGTTATCTTTACAGAACTTGAAGTTCTTTCTTAGGCTTGGTCTCTAACAAGGCTCTGGGTGACTATCACTTAATTCACCACCTGTCATAACCACACTTTATCTCATTTAATGAGGAATAGACTCAGCTTTGTGTTCTATCCCCTAGTCCTCCTTTGATGAGGCAGTGTGCATGGATAGATCTTGTAGCCTAGGGGCTCAGATGGTTAAGTAAAATATCAAGAGTACTTTTCAGTTGCTGCCACTACATCCATTTGACACCAACCTTTTGAGTTTCTCTTTCAAGGGACAATTTTATTTTTATAAAGTTGTGCCCATGGGATCTGCAATACTTTGACATTTGAGAAATTTAGTACAATGCTACAACAGGCAGTGAGGCGAAAAGCTGGTTTGTGGCAAGTAATCCATTATTTAGTTGATTTTTTATTCACAGGCAGGAGAGTATGTAAATCTCTTGGATCCTTTCAGGCCCTTGCTAAAAAACTGGAAGAACCCCGGTGGAGAAAAAAATTGAGGGACCTTCCTCCACACTTACCTACCTGGGTATTGTGCTAGATACGTAGACTGGTGTACTTCAGGAACTACCGGGCTTGATTAGGAGAGAAAAAAAGGCCAAGAAATTTACACTTGGTGAGCCACAGTTTTTTAGCTGCTTGGGTAATAGATCCGGGACAGGGATTCTGGACCTGGCTGGGACCAGCCACTGCAGGCATTGCAAGACTGACCATCTTATTAAAGTTACTAGAGTGATGGAGGAGAATTGGGTATGTGGGAACAGATTTCTGGGCCATTTTAATAGTGCATCATTATGGAGGAAATAATGGATCATGGAGACTGATTTAAAAATCCACTCAGGTGCCTTAGGAGCTACAGGTTTTGTAGTATTTTACCAAGGCACATGAGAAATGATTCCTCCACCTGGACACAAAGGCTATGTCTACACTAGAAATGCTAAGTCAACGTAGTTAAGTCAACTTAAAGTCTGGCAGCATGGAGCCTGAGGAGGTCATGAACCGCACTTTGTTCCTGGGAGTTGTCAGGTGAGTGCTCAGCACCTGCTATGCATTGCCCAGCACTCTCTTTGCCTGGATCATGCTTTTTGGGGACCTCGACAGCGCGGGGGAAGACAGCAGCACACCCACCACCATGCTGGCCCTGCGAGCTGCCACGTTGATGGTGCCCTCTGTGCCCTGTCGCTTCTGGGCACGGGAAACCAGCAGCAACTGGTGGGACTGCATCGTCCTCACCATCTGGTACGATGAGCAGTGGCTGCAGAACTTTCGGATGAGCAAGTGGACCTTCCTCCACCTGGTCTGGGAGCTCACCCCGGTTCTGCAGCGCATGGACACCCAATTCCAACCTGCCCTGTCTGTGGATAAGTGAATGGCCGTCGCAGTATGGAAGCTGGCAACCCCAGACTCCTACTGCTCCATAGCCCACCAGTTTGGCTTTGGCAAGGCCACCATGCAGACCACCCGCCTCAGGTCAGCAGGTTCATTAACAGGGTCCTGCTAGCCTGCCTCGTCACCCTGGCCAACCTGCAGGACACCCTCGATGGCCTTGCCACACTCAGCTTCCCCAATTGCGGGGGCATTATGGATGGGACCCACATCCCTATCCGAGCCCCGGAACACCGTGCCAACAACTACAAGAACTGCAAGGGGTACTACTCTGTGGTCCTGCAGGCCCTCGATGAGGGATCTTCCAGAACATCTGCATCAGCTGGCCAGGGAAGGCACATGACGCCTGCATCCTCAGGAACTCTGGCCTGTACCAGCACATGTAGGCAGGCACCTTCTTCCTCAACCACAGCATCACCCTCGGGGACGTGCAGGTGCCTGTCCTGATCCTGAGGGATGCCACCTACCCTTTGCTGCCCTGGCTGATGAAGCCATACACAGCCAACATGGATGCCAGCAGGGAACTGTTCAACTGCCGGCTCAACAAGTCCTGCCTGGTTGTCAAGTGTGCCTTCAGCCATCTCAAAGCCCGTTGGAGGGCCCTCCTGACCCGCCTTCACCTCGCCGAAAGGAACTCACCAGAGGTTGCCAGCGCCTGCTGTGTCCTCCATAACCTCTGTGAGCTGCGGGGGGAAAGGGTTCCCCCCCCATCTGGGAGGCCGAAGGTTCATGCTATCTACTCAGACTTTTCAGTCAGATTTGCCAAGGAACATTAATCAACATTTGGAAACTGAATCATCTGGAGTAAGATGCATTGGTGAGTCATTTGGTATGGTTACTTACTAGGAGCTAACAGCTAAAGATTTATTTCAGCCCCTTTTAAGGACTGTGTCTTCAATACAAGAGTAGTTAATACTTGAATACTTGAAACTCCTCACCGCTGTGTACAAACAGCTGGACACCGTGCCCCAGATGCAGCGGGCCCAGCGGAGAGCGGTCATCATCCACGATGTGCTGAAGGCCCACTTCGTCAGCCAAGAGCACTGAGGGTTGGGCCTCCTACCAGGCATCATCAACTCCCCCACCTGCCCATGCCTGCCCCCCAAAGGAAGGGATACAGTAGTCTCATAAGGATTTAAAGAGGTATTTGCTAAAGGAGCAGAAACAGGCTCAAGGGGCTTCTGTGGAGGGATCCAGCCATTGCTCCTTTACATCCATTTTACTGGGGAAAGAAATTATGAGCTTCCAGCAGTGGGCTGGCTGGGGTCTGCTGGGTAAGAGGGAGGACTGATAACCTCCCCCAACCCCATATACATATGAAAATGACCGTCAAATTACCTTTGGTGTACACTTTTATTAGCTGGATACTCCCAATAAATTAAGAATAAAGTTTTTGGCCTAATTAAACCAAGTTCAGAGGTCTCCTGTCATTCTTCCAACATACCCAGATAATAGGGCCTTGGTATTCAATTGCTCCTAACCATTAAGATCAGGGATTTTTTTTTTAATATTAGGAATTTTTTATGCTGCTAGATAAATAAATAATTCAGAAGGAAATATTACTGAAAGAATGAGTATCTAGTAACTGATACTATATGTAAATAGGAAGCAATTTATCAGTTCAAGGAGAGAAGCAAATTAGTATTCCAATTATTTTGTTTACAGAATTCCTTGGTGTGTAGTTCTCCTCATCATTAGACAACCTGAATTAATTCAGTTTTACTGGAATTATATTAGAGGTAAATTTTCCAAGTACTTTGTGGGGATTTAGTCATAGGGCTCTTATTAAGGTTGATGGGAGTTATGTGGCTAAATACCTCTTCACTTCACAGTGAATGGGTTTTACCTTCAAGATATGTTTTTAACTGTGCTGAGAATTGCTGCTTGAAAAGAGAGAGACAACCAGTCCCATGTCAGTCACAAACAGCTAGATTTTTCTTATAATGATATATTTAGCTCCTGAGCAAACAAACTAAATGTAATTCAAATTAATTTTTTCTCTTCTCCCTTTTACACAATAAAAAGTAATCAATCAGTATCTCATTACATTGCTCCTCCTATTTTCCCAAAAGATTCAGAGATTCACCCTTTGTGTAATTCATGATCTACTTCATAAACACATCTGGCCCATTCAGAACTTCTAGAAGAGCCTACAGCAGATCTTGATTTGCCTCCCTGTTCAGAAATCATAACAAGAAGAGAAATGACAATTTTTGGAAAAACTAAGAAATGTTTTCCAGATTTTTTTAAAAAAACTTTCAACATAAATCCATATTTACTGTAAGATGTTTTCTCCTGAAAAGCATTTTTAAAATCCTTTAACATCAAAGAATATTCCCCTATGCTAAAAGCATACAGTCAAAACTCTTTAAGCAAAAAACAAAACAAAAACAAAACAAAAAAAAAGGCACACACTTTGCAAGCTTAGAGGAAATAGGATTATGCATTTCCAATGAGTTTTCAGTATTTATAATACATAGATATACAGTAAGCAAATTCATAAAGTCCCTATTCTCCAAGAATATATGCAGTCTTGGAAATAAAAGGGATTTTTATCATTTTGTATTGTTGAAAATGAAGGTCAGCTTTCTTATACTTTTTCATTAAAGTGACTCTGAGCTTCTCTTCCCAGGTCACATCTCCACAGAGAGAGTGAGCATCTTAGGACACATTAGAAGTAAACAAACAAAATAAAACCCCAGAAAGAACAATAAAATGCAATAGCAAAGGCAACCAGCAAGAGACAAGCATTTACTTCAACAGCTTTATATCCACATATTTCTAAACTGCACGGCAAAGCGGTGCTTTAAAAACTGAACAAATACAGCTACCATGGTTACAAGGGCAACTGCACTTTAAACCCATTTTGTTTCTCTTGAGTGCACTCTTCAGATGACAGACCTGCCTTACTCTACTTCTCTCAAGAGTGGAACCTCACAGTCCAACCACTCTGCAACTTGATCTCTGAGTTTCAGCTTCTGTTTCCCATCCCTGTTAACCTCACACAGCCAAGTGGGTTTGACATCTCTAATCCCCATTTATCTGAGACACAGTAACCGACAAGCCAATTAATGAGAGTCAAAAAGAGCTTCTTTAAACAAGGCATTATTTATTTACCCAAAGGCAAATAGCATGGAGAGCAAAGGATACAACCAAAAAGGCCAATATTCATATTCCCCTTCCCTATACCTTAATCTTTCCTTGTCAATTTTTGACAGATTCCTTCAGCCCAGTTAACCTAACCTTTGACTGTGAGAGACAGAATGTCTTCTGCAGCTTTCTCTGTGACTCCCTCTCTCTCCCACTGCATATCTGTCAGCATGATGCAAAGCCCTAGTCTTTCCTGTCTAGGGCTATGTCTACACTAGAAAAGTTAAGTCATTTGTTAAGTCAACTTTAATAACGTCGACTTTAAGTCAACTTAAAGTCGATCTTATTAAAGTCAACTTAATAAAGTGGACTAAGTTAACTTAGCTTTAAGTCGACTTAGTCCACTTTGTTAAGTCGACTTAACCATGCTTAAGTTGACTTAATAAAGTTGACTTAAGGGTTACTCCATGTCCACGCCATCCTTAAGTCGACTAAAGGAGTAGACTTAAGGGTTAAGTCTACTTAATGAGTGGTAGTAACAAAGTTGACTTAAGCTTTCATTAAGTTGACTTAAGGAATTTCTTAAGTCGACTTAATGAAAGCCTAGTATGGACGTGGCTTAATTTAAGTCGACTTAAGCTTCCTTAAGTTGACTTAAATTGCCAGTGTAGACATAACCTATGTTAGTTAAACTTTTCAGTCTAGGTTCAGCCCAGGAGGAGTAAGCATTGCCAGCCTAATGGGTACCACGCCAAGGGTTGTTTCCCACTTAATACCTTCCTGAAGGACCCTTGTTATTCCCTATGAAAGCACCTTATCCCTCATTATTTCCTCAATTAGTAGGCAAAAGAGGAGGGGCCCTGGAAGTCTGTGTCAAGAATGGTATTGCCTGTTTGAGTCATTGATGACTGGAAGAAAATGATTGTGAATGCTTCTGAATCAGGCTCCTAACAGATAAAGCACATATGGGGTACTAGTTGGTGTCCATTGCAGGCCATCAAAAACAATAGGGATGCGTCTACACTGGCAACTTAGGTCGATTTAAGGAGGCTTAAGTCGACCTAAACAAAGCCACATCCACACTGGGCTTTTATTAAGTTGACTTAAGCATTTCCTTAAGTCAACTTAAAGAAAGCTTAAGTCGACTTAATAACACCTTGTTGTAGGTTGACTTAAACCTTAAATTGACTCCTTAAATCGATGGGGATTAGCGCCTAAGTCAACCTTATTAAGTTGACTTAAAGCATTATGTCGACTTAATAAGGTCGACAAGGGGCTATGTCTACACTTGAAAAGTTAAAATGACTTAAAGTCGACCTTATTAAGTCAAGTCTAATTAACTTTTCAAGTGTAGACATAGCCTAGGACAGGGTGACCGCCTCTTCACATCCTACCTATAATGTGCAAGAAGTAATGCTGTGATTTTTAGGGACTACAATTTGATTGACATATGCCAGTGGTCTCATGATGTCAGTATTAAGACATCCTTGGAATTCCTAAACATTATACATGATAATTTCATAACTCAGAAAATGTTCCAACCAAGAAATCTTTATTAGGCTTTGTCCTAATAGATAGGCACTGGTGACATAAATAAAAATTAATGGTAGTTCATGGGGCCTGTAGCGGTGTTCTGGCACTGCTATGGCCCAGAAGAGGTTAACTGGCCTGAGAGTGGCAGCCAATCAGCTGCTGAGGTCAGTAAGCCAATGAGGGGCTAGCAGCCAGTATAAGAAGGGAGGCAGCAGGGCATAGTCTTTAGTCTGCAGGGGAAGCTTGAAGGGAGAAGATCTCTCCCAGACTATCCACCTAACTTTCTAAGTGTATACATAGCCACAGAGTCCACCCTCAAGGTCAAAAAGTGTGATATAAGGTCTTAGATACTGGTTTATTGGACTTTCCATAAAAACAAAAGGGGTAGACTTAATCTGTGACTTGGACAGACGGCAGAACTATAGTAGGAGGGGAACCACCAGACAATCAGAGCAGCTGTCAGCAGGGAATGTCAGATAGGGAGAGAGCTGCTATGCCATACCTAACTGTGAGGAGGCACTTTAACAATGAATACCCCTTCACAGCGTGCCTAAAGAAACTCCAGATAAAAATTATGTATTTCTTATTGGCTCCAACTGAAAGGTTTTGAGCACAGTATTGGTCTATTATTATTATTTTGTCCATTGGTCTATTATTATTATTTGGATTAGTGTAGTGCCTAGAGGCCTCAACTAAGATTGAGGTTTCATTGTATTAGCGATTGCACAGAAAATCAACACTGTCATGCTGTTTATAGTGGTTTTGGCCCTGAGTGTCAGCCCCAGGATTCCAAAGGGGTAGCCGTGTTAGTCTATTGTAGAAAGACAACAGAGTCTTGTGGCACTTTTAAAGACTAACAGATTTATTAATCGCATGAGCTTTCGTGGGAGAAAATCCCACTTCGTCAGACGCTTTGAAGATAGGAAAGTTACAGAGTGGGAGGAAATAAAATGCAGGGGAGTGTATGACATAGCATCAAGTCAGGCTGTAACAGCAAATCAAAGTAGGTGTTAGGATTCAAAACACTGGGGAACAGCACATAGAGGAGGGGGGAGGTCAATTCACTTGATGTAATGCGAGAAAAATCCATAGTCCCTGTTCAACCCCAAGGCAACTGAGTCAAATTTGCATATAAGTTCAAGCTCTGCAGACTCTCTCTGAAGCTGTGATTTGTTATTCATCTGTGTCAACACAGCTATTAACAAGTCATTAAGGGAGTGAGCAGGGAGGTTGAAGTGTTCCCCTACAGGTTTTGCAGTATTGCAATTTCTGATGTCAGATTTGTGTCCATTGATTCTTTGGCGCAGAGACTGTCCTGTCTGTCCAATATATAAGGCAGAGGGGCATTTCCGGCACATGATGGCATAAATCACATTGGTGGATGAGCAGGTGAACGAACCCTTGATGGAGTAGGTGGCATGATTAGGCCCTGTGATGGTGTCATCAGTGTAGATATGAGGGCAAAGTTGGCAGCGTGGTCTGCTGCAGGGCTGTGTTCCTGCTTTAGTGTTTCTGCTCTGTGATCTGTAGTTGCTGGTAAGTATCCTTTTAAGATTAGGGGGCTGTCTGAAAGCAAGGAGAGGTCTGTCTCCCAAGGCTTGAGAGAGTGAGGGATCATCTTGTAAAATAGGCTGTAGATTTTTGATGATGTGTTGAAGAGGTCTGGCTTGGGGGTTGTAGGTGACGACCAGTGGCGTTCTGTTGTTGTTTTTCATGGGCTTCTCCTGCAGTAGTTGACTTCTGGGTACCCGTCTGGCTCTGTCAATTTGTTTCTTCACTTCTGTGGGTTTGTACTGTAGTTTTAAGAATGCCTGGTAGAGATCCTGAAGGTGTCTGTCTCTGTCTAAAGGGTCAGAGCAAATGCGGTTATATCTTAGGGCTTGACTGTACACAATGGATTGTGTGGTGTGTCGAGGATGGAAGCTCGAGGGATGTAGGTAACTATACCGATCAGTAGGTTTGTGGTATAGGGAGGTCTTTATGTGTCCATCGCTAATTTGCACTGTAGTGTCCAGAAAGTGGATCTCTTGTGTGGAGTGTTCCAGGCTAAGTTTGATTGTGTTGTGGAAATTGTTGAAATCTCTGTGGAATTCTTCAAGGGATAGATTGTCAAAAAGCAGGGCAGGGACCCCAAATGGTGGTATGTTCTATAACTAGACTTCAATAACCTAGTAACAAATGTGAATTTCTGTAGCTTTCTGCCAGTCTTCAACTGGAGTCACCAAAAAGACTGTTTGGATACTCCAGTCTATTTTGTCACCCCAGCAAGTTGAGATTTGTGATAAATGGTTGTTTTATTCTAAAAATCAGAAAATATTCAATCTGCTTCCAGTCCCAACAGACCAGTCACTTACCTCAGGTCAATTTGTACCTCACATCTCACACCAAAGACATCACTTGTAGCCAATCCCATAGTAAACTAATTGAGGATTTATTAAGTAGGAAAAAGACGTGAGAGATTTACAGATTAAAGCAGGCAATATGTATACTCATGAGTTACAGAATATGGTTCCAAAAGGTGAAAGAGATGCAGTAATCTATCAGCACTAAGGGTGCATCTACATTGGCAACTTAGGTGGACTTAGGACACTTAAGTTGACCTACACAAAACCATGTCCACACGGGACTTTTATTAAGTCGATTTAAGTGCTTCCTTAAGTCGAGTTAATAACAGTTTAAGTTGCCTTAATAACACCACCCCTAAAGGTCAACTTAAATCTTAAGTTGACTTCTTAAGTCAACTTAAAGCCAGTGTGGACAGGGAATAGCACTAAATTGGCCATATTAAGTCAACATAAAGCCAGTGTAGCCACTCTGTTAAGTCGACTTAAAAAGGTCAACTTAAGTCAACTTAAAGTGTAGCCATTCTGTTAAGTTGACTTAACAAGGGCTCCTTAAAGTCGACCTTGTTAAGTTGACTTAATAGAGTTGACTTAACTTTACAAGTGTAGACATAGCCCAAATGCTTTCTAGGGCTAAGACGGGTTGATCTTGGGGATCTCTGCCCTTGTTTCGTAACTCTAGTCTGACGAGAGTCCAAATGACAAAGACACGAACCCGTCTTTTTTATTTCCTTCCACAATTCAAGCTGATAAGACAAGCTTACTTGCACCTAGTATCTTGACAAGAGTAATAGGGCCATTAGCCTAGTCTTTGTATCATGATGTCTCACTAAGGCTCATTTAGTTTTGATAGTCCTTCCTGGTGGATGTAGGAACTGTTCATTCTGCGTGTTTTCACAAGTTCAGAAAAGGCATTTTTACTGTTAAAAAAGCAAAAACTTAGGCTATGTCTACACTACAGCCTATTTTAACTTAGTTTTGTTGCTCTAGGGCAGAGGCGTACAACCTGGGGCCCCTGAGCCACATACGGCCCACACGCATGTTCTGTGCGGCCATCTGGGAGCAGAGCGAGTGGGGTTCATGTGATATGAACACCCTTCCCTGCACGTTGCATTTGTCGCCCTTGAGTGGCCTTAGAAAATGCAATGCGGCCCTTGGCCAAAAAAGGTTGTGCATCCCTGCTCTAGGGTATGAGCAAACCACCTCCCAAAGGCTATGTCTACATTTGTAATTTTCAGTTGACTTAGTGTGTCTACACTTAAAATTAAAGTCGATTTAAGGGGGAACTTACAAACTCGACCTAGAGCGTCCATACTGGATGCCTAGGTCGACTTCTAGGGGCTAAGGAGACCTTGGGCAGGTCCATGGTGGCGGGTGGGGGAACCCCTTGTGTGCAAAGGGGGACAGGGACCCTGGCAGGGCATGTGGGCAGGGTGTGATGCTGTCTGGATTTAGGGAAGCATTTATGATATTATTTTCTATGGATATCTCATAAATGCTATAATCCATAGGATGTCATGTTTGGTATCAACTATGTCATGTTTGGTATCAATAGAAAGAAAGTAATTTGCTGGGAATTATTATATAGTTTATGTCTAGGAATTGCATTTGTATTAGAAGTTAGTTAGTTAGGAATTTGGTGTTATATCTATACTTTAACTTATGTGATTTTATTGAAATGCCTGAGACAGGCGGCTGTGTAAAACCATTGTGTCCTTAATGTTAAGGAATGTGCCAACTACAATGGGTCCAGGGCGTAACCTGATGAGCCATTAAGGACATAAGGACTACAACCATTGTGTCACAGCCAAAGAGACAAAAGTTATACCTGTGCACAGTGCATTGATCTCAGGAAAGCTTCTCCTGCCAACATAATTGTTTTTTTATGCCAGTCAGAGAGTGCTCTCCTGTTGGCATACTGTGTTCAGACATGCTGCAGCGGCTAGCTGCATTGTTCCAGCTGAACTGCTGTACATGTAAATATCATAGAATCATAGAATAATAGGGATGGAAGGGACCTCACGAGGTCATCTAGTCCAACCCCCTGCTAAAAAGCAGGACCAGTCCTACTAAATCACTCCAGCCAGGGTTTTGTCTAACTGGGCCTTAAAAATCTCCAAAGATGGAGATTTTACCACCTCCCTAGGTAGCCCATTCCAATGCTTCACTACCCTCCTAGTGAGAAAGTTTTTCCTAATATCCAACCTCGACCTCCCCAGCTGTAGTTTGAAACCATTGCTCCTTGTTCTGTCCCCTGTTACCATTGAGAACAGCCTAGCGCCCTCCTCTTTGGAGCACCCCTTCAAGTAGTTGAAGGTTGCTATCAAATCTCCCCTCAGTCTTCTCTTCTGTAGACTAAATAAACCTAGTTCTTTCAGTCTTTCCTCATAAGTCATGTGCCCCGGCCCTCTAATCATTTTCATTGCCCTCCGCTGGACTCTCTAATTTGTCCACATCCTTTCTGTATTCCAGATGAGGCCTGACCAGTGTCAAATAGAGAGGAATTATCACATCCCTCGATCTGCTGGCAGTACTCCTACTGATGCAGCCTAATATGCCATTGGCCTTTTTGGCAACAAGGGTACACTGTTGGCTCATATTCATCTTCCTGTCCACCATAACCCCCAGATCCTTTTCTACAGCGCTGCTACTTAGCCGATTGGTCCCCAGCCTGTAGCAGTGCATGGGATTTTTCCGTCCTAAGTGCAGGACTTTGCACTTGTCTTTCTTGAACTTCATGAGGTTTTTTTCGGCCCAGTGTTCCAATTTGTCCAAGTCTCCCTGGATCCTGTCCCTGCCCTCCAGAGTATCTACCATTCCCCCCAACTTGGTGTCACCCGCAAACTTACTAAGCACGCAGTCTATTCCATCATCAAGATCATTAATGAAGATGTTGAATAGAACCGGCCCCAGGACCGACCCCTGGGGCACTCCACTCGTTACCGGTTGCCAACCAGACATCGAGCCATTAATTCCTACCTGCTGAGCCCGTTGATCTAGCCAGTTTTCAATCCACCTGACGGTCCACTCGTCCATCCCATACTTCCTTAATTTGCCAACGAGAATGCTGTGGGAAACTGTATCAAAAGCCTTGCTAAAGTCGAGGTATACCACGTCAACGGCACTTCCCGCATCCACAAATCGAGTCATCTCATCAAAGAAGGAAATCAGGTTGGTCAGGCACGATTTGCCCTTGGTGAATCCATGTTGACTGTTCCTGATCACTCTATTTGCCTCCAAGTGTTTCAGGATGGATTCTTTGAAGACCTGCTCCATGATTTTCCCAGGGAATTATGGCCTTAGTCATTGAATTTAGGACAGAATGGGAGAGAGGTCATGAGAACAAGTGAAGGAATATGGTTATATAGGGCTAGTGACTGGGTCTGGGGTGGGCAGGATAATGATCTGCACTTGTTGGCATTAAGATTACATTCAGGCAGCCAGTCATTCCTCATGATAAAAATATAATTTGGAAGGAACATTGGTGATGACACGTTTTCCTGGTTACTCTATTCCAGATTTTAGCCTATACTATGGAACTGTATATTCTTTCACCTCCACGTATCTGTAATAGAAGTGCTGTTCCTCATACCCTTCTGTTAATAGAGTGGTACAGTAGTTAACTATTTATATCATAGAATCTTAGCATTGGAAGGGACCTCATGAGGTTATCTAGTCCAACCTTTTCCTGAAAGCAGAACTAACCCCACTAAATCATCCCAGCCAGGAGTTTGTCTAACCGGGCCTTAAATGTTTCCAAAGTTGGAGATTCTACCACTTCCCTAGGTAATCCATTCCAGAGCTTCACCACCCTGCTAGTGAGAAAGTTTTTCCTAATATCTACCCTTGATCTCCCCAGCTGCAACTTGAAACCATTGCTCCTTGTTCTGTCCTCTGTTACTACTGAGAACAACCAAGCTTCCTCCTGTCTGGAGCACCCCTTCAAGTAGTTGAAGGTTGCTATCAAATCCCTCCCTCAGTCTTTTCTTCTGCAGACTAAATAAGCCTAGTTCCTTCAGTCTCTCCTTGTAAGTCATGTGCCCCAGCCCCCTAATCATTTTTGTTGCCCTCTGCTGCACTCTTTCTAATTTGTCTACAGCCTTCCTGTAGTGGGGAGCCCAAAACTGGACACAGTATTCTAGATATGGCCTCACCAGTGCCAAATAGAGGGGAATAATCACATCACTCGATCTGCTGGCAACACTCCTAATGATGCAGACCAATATGACATTGGCCTTTTTGGCAACAAGAGCACACTGTTAGCTCATATCCAACTTCCCATCCACCATAACCCCCAGGTTCTTTTTTACAGTGCTGCTACCTAACTCATCAGTCCCCAGCCTGTAGCAGTACATGGGATTTTCCCTTCCTAATTGCAGGACTTTGCACTTGTCCTTGTTGAACCTCCTTGCCTAGGCCTCCCGAATCCTGTCCCTGACCTCCAGCTTGTCTACCATTCCCCCAAGCTTGGTGTCATCTGCGAATTTACTGAGTGTGCAATCTATCCCACCATCCAGATCATTAACGAAGATGTTGAACAGAACTGGCCCCAGGACTGACCCTACGGCACTCTACTCGTTACTGGTTGCCAATTAGACATTGAGCCATTGATTCCTAAGTGCTGAGCCTGATGATCTAAGCATAAAGGATGATATATCCTTTATATTCCTTTGAAACAATTACTTTTATATCAGGAGCTATGATTTTTTGTTAATTGTTAGTATTCTAAATTGTGAGTGATCTTAGTTTTCCCCATTAAATTTCAAGTAATTATGCCTACTGTAAATAGGCTGGGCAATGCAAACACCATCATGATTTGGGAAAAAATGGAGAGCTGTTTGGAAAAGAGAGCTCAATCTCAATGATCAGTTTAGGTGGCTGTATTACTGTAATACCATATTCAGCTGAGGTTTATGCAGTGCCCAGTTTCCCATAGAAGTCATATAATATATTGTATCCAGAATCTTTGGATCATTGGGCATCAGGGACCTCAGGAAACTGCTTGAATTAACAATATCACCTATATTCCTCATAAAGATATAGTAGGACCTAGCCTCCCCACACAGAAAGCACACAGCATATTTATAGTGTACACTGAAATCCGCAGATAACCACAAGAATGAGACCCTTAAGGCCAAACCATCAGATGTACAGTATCTCACATCAGAACAGCCTGTATATTGCATGTCATTGTTAATATATCAAGTCACACAAGTCTGAAAGAACTGGAGAAACAGAATATTGGATTCAGAATCTTTCTCAGGTTCATCATTCTCAGTATGGACTTGTGGAACAAAAGACTGTAAGACTGACTGCCTCTGAGTTGCAGTCTGCCTTTTGGATTCCTGTTAGCTTCATGCGTAATGTACTGTTTGCCAGCTGGATTTCCCATCCTGACTACCTCCTTGTCCCCTTCCCGGTCATCCACACCCCAAAAGTGAGAAGCTGGTTCTCTGGACATGCCAATTCCATCACCTTTTAAGCAAGAATAATTCTAAGCAGCCAAGGGGATCAAGTTCAACAGTGGTTTGAATAGATTCTTTGTAAGTAATCAGCTGCACTCAAGGAAGTTCAAATGTCTCCATTCCTAAACACAATTTTTAGTTGTATAAATTCCATACAATGTTTTGAATATGTAGCCTTTTGTTTGATATCATCAACATCTTTGTGCTTTCTTGAGTTTTAATATGTTTAATCATTTATTTAACATTTTAAATAACTTATCCCACTGACAGGAAATCAATAGACTCAGGAGATTCAGGTAATCAATATATAAAACGAATAATTTAGCTTTGTTTTCTTTCAAACAGAATTGCTCCCCTGTGTACTATTTTTGTTCTCAAATAAAGAGGTTGTTGTCTTGGTAGCTTTCCACATGAGGCTATTGCTATTTCATTTTTTTCCTCTACGAAAAAAATAGGCACTAGTAAAAATTCACTTTAATCTGCTTTCGGAGAAGTGCTCACACTAATGCACATTTCTCTAAAGGAAAATAAAGCAGGATGCTTATATCCAAAGTCACATTTGTTAAGAAATGTAATCCCATTATGGTGACTCTACATCTGCAGGATTATATTCAAAGTCATTTTAAAGTAGCACATTTATACTTGCCTTGTTCGAAAACATATAAACAGCATGACATTAATCAAAGAAGTATTTCCCTAAAATCCATAAAATCAATGAGATCCCAAAATATTTATCTTGGCTGTAAAATGATTATAAAGGTTAAAGTGTCAAAAGATAAATGTATCATTTCACAAAAAGTCGAAGGTGTACACAGCTGGTGAATTGCTAATTGCAAAAGATTCAAAAGTTGAGAAATGGCAAGTTTTGACTTAAATTACATGTTTTCTTTCACCAAAAGCTATTAGATGAAATAGGCCAAATCCATCATCTCTATTATGTTTCTAAGTTCAATAGAACTACCCCAAAGATGGGAATTTGGCCCTATATTAACTTCATGCTACATTAAAGACATAGGAGATAGAATTTGTTATTTGCTCTTTTCCTTTTACCTCATAAAAGTACAATACATTCTTAAATGTTTCAACACATGTATATTGTTAATTTATCTCAAAATCATTATGTGCATTTCTTCACTGTCTTTATACTGTAGCTCTTTTACAACACAATCATTGGGGGGGGCACTTTAAAGAGAACTTAATGTCATCTTTTGACATACATGCTAATACAGTGTTAGTCTTTGTAAATAGCTTTGGACTGCTGCATAGAAATCAAATTGTCTACCTCTCATGTTTATTACTAAATACTTCAATCCAGATGAAATCTATTAGATTATAGAATCACTTCCCCACCATCCTTTAACTAAAATATTATAAGAACTAAGTTTTTGTTCACGCTGTACACAAAAATATAGTGTGTTGCTGAGGTTTGTGAAAGCAATAAGCTACTGATATATTTGTTGCTAGAAACTAGCTACAACAACCTTGGATAGCAAGTGTGGATATCATGAGAATGAAAATATTAGGATAAGAATGAAGTAAACTAATTTGGGTAGTTTGTGGCCATGTTTTAGCCAAAGGTGCATATGTATTTACTCTTTCACAATGAGTTATATATCTGCAACAGTCCATGTGACTGGTTATATTTGCTTAAATATATTATTATTATTGTTCTGTGTGGTCATGGGAAGTTCTAGAAAACCCTGGAACAGTTCAAAATATTACGACAGACAAGAGAATTACAACAGAAGAGAGAAATACTTGAGTTCGTGGAAACTATGGCAAAATATATTCCCATACAGCACCAGCAAAAAACTGAAACAGAAAGACAGCATCAAGCGGCTATGAGCCCTGCTGCTCAAAACCTACTTCAGTGGCCACACTCTCAGCTAATGAGGCAGAGGCGAGCAGTGGGATATTCCAAACCTACTGCAATGGATAACATCGCAAATATACTGCAAGGATCCTATAAGGTTAATGTGGTCGGTAGCACTTTACGAAATTCTGTACCTTGCAAGAGGAGCTGCAATGGGTCTTCTAGTCTTTCTGTATTTGTGCTGATTTATCTTTGATTAACACTTAATAAATTTGGTTAATGCTGATTGACATCTTATTGATAAAGAACTTAATCTTTAAATGACAAGTCGTTAAAGATTCCCTCCTTATTACTACTGGAATGGGAAGTTTCACCCCATCATCTATCTTTCTCTCAAATACAGAACAGAAATGCTCATTGAACACTTATGCATCATTACTGACAGTTCTACCATTTCCATCTAATAATGCACCAGTACCATTGTTACATTTCTTTGTGTTCCTAATACACTTAAAAAAAACCCCCTTCTTTCTAATTGTCCTTAAATCTGCTGGCCATTTGGAAAAAGAATTGAGAAATTTCTAGATAATATGGCATCAGGAACATACAGCCACACCCCATTTGTTTGTGGAACTGAAACTTCACAGTATCTCATTCCAGAATCACCGATTTGTTCCCACTGCTGGAACATTAAATATGTTTCCTGGGAGCTCCAGAGCTCAGCAGCACAGCAGCAGCACTCACATGGCAAGCCAAGTAACAAAATATCCTTGGGATCCTGGAAGCTTTCCTAATCAGTTGCCAAGGACCTGGGAAATTTGAGGGTTTTGGCTCTGTAGCACCCACGGCCTGTAAGTTCTGAGGGCCCTGACTGCTGAGGAGCCAGGAAGGTGGGCAAGCTGGTAGGAAAGCAGACCAGTGTCAGAAACCTACTTGGTTTCTCTTGAATCTTCTTGAAATTGACACATTCCTATGAAACATTTTGATTTTGATGAATGAACATTTTCTGACAGAAAAATATTCCACTGGAAAATGTCTGACCACTAGTAATAGAGAACAGTCCTGCTTTATTAGTGGGATAAAGCAGATAATCTGATAGTAACTTTCCCCTCTTAATTTCAATGGGACAAATGTTGAGGGGGGTTGAAGCACTTGTATCTAATGAGGCTATTTACGTAGCTAGTAAATAGGCCCATAGAGAGTTGGAATGCTTGTAAAAATGATTTTCTTACCTCGTCCATTAGCTATCTTAGATCCTGCTCCTTTCTTTATTGTGTTGGAAGAAAGGAAACTATTCAATTCATAGGGTTGCAGTATATGTCATGGGGACTGCTATGATGAAGAGGGTGACAGAGGACTTGCTATGTGGAACACCTCACAAATATGTCACTCGTCGAGGGTGGATTAGAGTTTTTGGTGTTTGCTGATGGGGGCCCTATTATCTCTGTCTGACAGCTCTGAAAAAGAATTGTCAGATCTAGTGCTGGGTATAGGGGAGCCATTAGAGCTCTCTCTTCCTCACTGTGAGCTAAACAGGGAGTCCCTACTGCCCAACAGGGTACTGGGATGGCATCTGTCCTGCCACCCCTCCAACAGACATTACTTTTCAGAACCCCATTGCTATATAGGGCAATGGAGGGCAATACCTAACACTACCCAGCACTGCCTACCTTCCTGAAGGGCTCAGGGAGAAACATAGCAGTCATTATTGAGTACGTCTTCCTTCACCAGATTTACATAACATTCATGTGTTTCAACCTACCTAAGATAATAGCCCCCCAATCTTATTTATGTTGAAACAAACTGCAAAAATTCTATTAACTACAATGGGACCAGATTAAGTCATAACTGAACATCTGAAAGAGGATTTGGCTCCATAACGTTTTACCAGCGCTGATTAACTGAAAGGTAAGTGACCTGGATATCAACTAAACTAGAAGCAAAATCAGGTTGGGTCCATTGTGAACAGCCTATCCAGGGAGAAATGCTAGTGGGCTTTTTATTATTATTTTTGTTTACTACCAACTGATAATTTAGATCTGGGTGAAAACAATGGCTATTAAATCTAAGACAATGAAAAGTGACCTTACTATGTTGATGAGTAGTTCCCAGATCTCAAAGGAGACAATGCAAGGTTATAGCTTCATTCAGCCTTACATATTTAAAAAAAAAAAAAAAAAAAGAGGGAGAAAGTGTGCCCTTTTTAATCAATGGAGTTGGTAAAAGAGGGGGATTGGTAACTGTGGAAAATTTTAACAAAGTCTGAACATAAAGTTATTCTTTTCTGAGAAAAACCCTTCTGTTATTCAGCAGAGAACTGGAATGATTTGTTGTACAAACCATTTTGTGGGGATGTGTACTAGAAATATATCTACAATGCACTCATATGCAAAGATTCACATTAAAATGATTAAATTATGGAATAAACATCATGTATTTGTAATGATATAATACCATTGTTTTAAAAATATCACGGCCATGTCAGTATTCTGAGACTTCCATCTGGAATATTGTATATGATTCTGATCACCCATGCTCAAGAAAGATGAATCAGACTGGTTCAGCTGCAAAGAAGGGACACTAGGATGATTAGTGGAATGGAAAGTCTGCATTACAAGAGTAAACTTAAAATAAGGCGGGTTATTTAGTCTACCCCAAATCAAGGCTGAAAGGGGATATGATTGCTCTCCAGGAATACATTAAGAGCTACTTACACTAAATGACATTGTTAGCACAAGAACAAATGGATATAAACTGGTCAAGAATAAATTTAGGCTGGAAATTAGAAGGCTTCTAATTACCACAGGAATGAGGTTCTGAAACAGTGTTCCAATAGCAGTGGCTCCTAACTTAGTTAGAACCTAACTAGTTGTAAAATAGTGTTCATAAATGTATCTATGGGATTACATTACTGATTTGACTGTGATGGCAGGAGACTGGACTTAATGACCCAGGACCTCCATTCTAGTCCCATATCCTAAAGGATATTTTAAGACATCCTTTAAACTTCAGAAGTTAAATTCTACCGAGGAAACTAAAAAGGAGCATAAACTCTGGTATGTCAAGTATAAAAGTATAATGAGGCAGGCCAAAAAAGAATTTTAAGAACTAGCAAAAGACACAAACTAACAGAAAAAGAAAAGTATACCAGAAACTGCAAAACAATCACTGAGGCTACTGAATAATTAAAGTGCTAAAGGAACACAAAGAAAACACTGTCATTATTGAGAAGCTGAAGAATACTTTACATTAGTTTTCACTACAAAACATGTGAGGGAGTTTCCCACACATGAGCCACTATTTTTAGGTCATAAATCTGAGGAAGTCACAGACTGAGATACCCATAGAGGAAATTTTGGAACAAATTGATATATTAAGTAGTGTTAAGTCATCAGCACCAGATGATATTCACTCAAGAGTTTTGAAGGAACTCAAATATGAAATAGCAAAACTGCTAACTGTGGTATGTAACCTATCATTTAAATCAGCTTCTGTACCAGATGACTAGAGGACAATTCTAAAATAAAGGCTACAGATCTGATCCTAGCAATTACAGCACATTAAGTCTAACTTCAGAACCAGGCAAATTGGTTGATGCTATAGAAAAAAACAAAAACAAAAAACAAAAACAAACCCCCCAGAATTATCAGACAGAGGTGAACACAATTTGCTGGGAGAAAGTCAATGTAGGCCTGTGGGCGCTGCCACAAAGGCCGCTGGCCAATTTCTAGCCAAATAGGGTAGTCACCTCCGCCCCTCAGCGGGCGGCAGGTCCTCACGTCAGGGGCCCCAACCCCTAATTGGGGTGGGCAAGTCCCCAGAGTCAGTCGTCCCCGGCCCCCAGGCGGGGCGGGGCAAGTCCCCAGAGTCAGTTGCCCCCGACCCCCAGGGGCAGGCACGAGAGTCAGTTGCCCCCGACCCCCAGGCAGGGCGGGGCAGGCACGAGAGTCAGTTGCCTCTGGCCCCCAGGCAGGGCGGGGCAGGCATGAGAGTCACAAACCTCTTAACAGGGGAAGCAGGGGTTTGAGTGCTCTGGGTGGTTAAGGAAAGGGGTGAGGGAAGGGGACGCAGGACCATCCGTCTCCACTGCGTCCCAGCCCAGGGCCCTATCCAGTGGCAGAGTGGTCTGCCACTGTGGTCAGCGGGGCTCCCGCCGAAACACGCTGACCTCAGGCGGGGCCACCACCCACGATATAGCAGCCAACCACCCCTGGGCTACTTCCTCCCCGCTTGGGTTTGGGTACCTGGGTCTTCCACACGGTCTTCCGCAAGATCCTCGGGGTAGATTGCTCAGGGGATCCCAACCAGGCCCTCTATGTCCATAGGAGGCAGATCTGGTAGCTCCTCCGTCTCCTCCGCTGAAGGCAGTTCCTCAAGGTCGTACAGGCCGAGCACCGCTGGTTGTTCCTCCTGGGGACTGAGGTCCTCGGCCATGGGAAGCTCCTCAAGGTCGCAGGGCCCCAGTGGTTCCTCGGGGTCTTCCACAGGGAGCGTCCTTGCATCTAGGGGCCGATCCCTCCAGTCCTTCGCCTCGGGGATCCCTTCCCAGTCACTGGGCCCTGAACTGGGCAGGCCCTCCTGCCATCTAGCCGGAGGGGACAGGGGTGGCCTCCTTGGAGGGGCCTGGCATTCTCCAGCTCGCCACCGGCAGGAAGCCACATCCTTCCCCTGAGGCAGCTCTCTCCTGACTGAGTTGTCTGACTGGGCTTTTATAGCTCCCTTTCCTGTTTGGGCTCTGCCCCTCTGCTTCCAGGGCTGGAGCCCTGCAGTTCCCAAGTTTGTCCAGGGGGGGCGTCCAGGCCCTTAAGAACATAAGAACATAAGAAAGGCCGTACTGGGTCAGACCAGAAGTCCATCTAGCCCAGTATCTGTCTACCGACAGTGGCCAGTGCCCAGGTGCCCCAGAGGGAGTGAACCTAACAGGCAATGATCAAGTGATCACTCTCCTGCCATCCGTCTCCATCCTCTGATAAACAGAGGCTAGGGACACCATTCTTAACCCCTTTCTGGCTAATAGCCATTTATGGACTTAGCCACC